>JAQQSB010002291.1:0-21025 GCA_029721515.1 Synanceia verrucosa
CGATGAACAAAAAATTTGAAATCCGACCCCTTTCCCCATTCCATTCCTATGGGACTTTTTCGGCGTTTTTGGGGTCTAAGCGTCCATATGATAACGGAAAAACTTGTGGCAATGGAGAAAAGTAATAGCACTCATCACACGATCGAGACGCACGTTTTGATATATGTCATGCCTGGGTGCACCTTACGGTACGACCCGCATTAATTGCCGAAAATGTGTCTATAATAAAAATAATAACTAGAAGAGCAATTGCTGAAGCAATTGCGGGTGTGAATGCCCGCAGCTGAAGCTACGCTGCCGAATGCTAATGCTGGGTTGAATGTTTGAATGAGAATGAATTGTACGAATTGAAATTTTGAAAATGAAAGCTGAAGCCAAACTGCTGAATGCTGGGTTGAATGTTTGAATGAGAATGAATTGTATGAATTGAAATTTTGAAAATAAAAGCCTAAGGCAAACTGAGTTGAATGTAGTAATATGAAGTTTAAGCAGAACGAATGTTGGAAAATTATGAATGTATAATCCATGAATTTGAATGTAAAAGCTGAAAGGTGAAAATGTTTGAATTTAACAATGCTACGTTGAGGAGGTGCATGCATATCATATAACTCTGCTGGCCACCTGACTGACTTGGGCCCCTTGAGCCAGGGCCACCCTATGAAAAAGTCTGAACGCACCCTGGTCAGTCTGTATATGAATGATTGATTATGGCATCCACTCTCTTTATCATGAGCATTGACCAATCAGAAGCCTGTATCTGAACATGCTCACTGCAGCCCAAGTGCCACACACAGAGCTGGGCCGTTTCCATGGAGAGCGGCCCCTCCCTTCTCACTCCCTCTCCTTGCACCAGCTTCTGTCCCCTTAGACTGCCATTCATTTGAACTGAGTCAGACCCTGCCAAACTCCTCTAAATAACTCCAAAACCGTGAGGAGTACAGCTTTGGGGTTTGGACCGTGGCGGCAGGAGCTCATGGCGATCGCAGCGATGTAAATTTTATGTCTCTAGCCCACTCAGAAGGCTGACAGCGGCAGGTTAAACACAAGAGGTTTTTCTGCTTCCTCACGCCTTTTCCTCTGAAATTTAACATTGCAGTCTATGGAAGGGATTTCTGGAGGTGCCGCCATAGTGGGGTCTGGAGCCAAAACTATAAATCTCACAGACACGAGAGGCACATCAATACGACCGGGACGAAATTTCCAACGTTTTGATGTATAAATTATGTCGTTGGGGTATATGTAGCCCCAGCAATCGCCGTTTCAAAATATTTTTTCAGCTGATGAGGAAGCTGCTCTCCACTCTAGGTGTGTAGTTCTCCCACTCTAGTGCACTTAATAGACACCCATGTTAAACTCTGCTTTCCATGGTCTGACATAAGGCAAAAATGCTGAATAAACTATACAATTTTTTTAATGAATGATGAATTATGAAAAATGTAGCCAGGAAAATTTGCTGCGTTTTCCAAGTTGAATGGAGTTTCTAGGTGCCACTATGAGGGAGCTGTGAGTGTTTGTTCAGTGAGGTTAAATGACATAGAAACTCTGAAGTCCTGAGCCAGCCCCATTCATTTCCTATGGGAAATTTTGGAAATGAATTATGGGCCATAACTCGGAAATTATAAGGAATATCAAAATTCTGGAATACAAGCACACCATTCCCGGCCGAGGCAGTCGTTTTGGCTGAACGGCGCGTTTTCTAATGACCAACGGTGCGGGAGGAGTAGCGGTTCAAAGTTTTGAGTAGGGGGGTTTTAAATGTAATACTAGAAGAGCAATTGCTGAAGCAATTGCGGGTGTGAATGCCCGCAGCTGAAGCTACGCTGCCGAATGCTAATGCTGGGTTGAATGTATGAATGAGAATGAATTGTACGAATTGAAATTTTGAAAATGAAAGCTGAAGCCAAACTGCTGAATGCTGGGTTGAATGTTTGAATGAGAATGAATTGTATGAATTGAAACTTTGAAAATAAAAGCCTAAGCAAACTGCTGAACGCTGGGTTGAATGTTTGAAGGAGAATGAATTGTATGAATAGAAATTTTGAAAATAAAAGCCTAAGCAAACTGCTGAATGCTGGGTTGAATGTAGTAATATGAAGGTTAAGTAGAATGAATGTTGAAAAATTATGAATGTATAATTACTGAATTTGAATTTAAAAGCTGAATGGTGAAATATATACATGGTGAAGTATATAATTAGCATTGACCAATCAGAAGCCTGTATCACAGGCATGCTCACTGCAGCCCAAGTGCCACACACACACAGCTGGGCCGTTTCCATGGAGACGGCCCCTCCTTCTCACTCCCTCTCCCTGCACCAGCCTCTGTCTCCTTCTGCCCCTTAGGCTGCCATTCATTTGAACTGAGTCAGACCCTGCCAAACTCCTCTAAATAACTCCAAAACCGTGAGGAGTACAGCTTTGGGGTTTGGACCGTGGGCTGCAGGAGCTCGCAAGGATCGCAGCGGTGTAAATTTCATGTCTCTAGCTCCACTCCAGAAGGCTGACAGCGGCAGGTTAAACACAAGAGGTTTCTCTGCTTCCTCAAACCTTTTCCTCTGAAATTTAACATTGCAGTCTATGGAGGGATTTCTGGAGGTGCCGCCCTAATTAAGGGTCTGGAGCCAAAACTATAAACCTCACAGACACGAGAGACACATCGCTACGATCGGGACAAGATTTCCAACGTTTTGATGTAAAAATTATGTCCGTGGGGTGTACGTAGCCCTCACAATCGCGATTTAAAAATATTTTTTTCAGACGCTACAGACACTGCTCTCCACTCTAGGTGTGTAGTTCTCACACTCTAGTGCACTAATAGACACCCATGTTAAAGGCAGATTTTTGAAGATTTCATGGTCTGACATAAGTCGAAATTGTGAATGAACTGTACATTTTTTGAATTGAAGATGAATTATGAATATGTAGCCAGGAAAATTTGCCGCGTTTTGAAAGTAGAATGAAGTTTCTAAGTGAAAGTATGAAGGAGTTATGAAGGTTTGTTCGAGGCTGAAAATTTTTAAATTTGAAGCTCTCCCATTCATTTCCAATGGGAAAATTTTTTGAATTATTGTTAATAACTCGGAAATTATGAAGGTTATGGCTTAGAAAAAATACAAGCAATAATGTCCTGATGAAGGCGCACGTTTTGAAGTTCGTTTGAAGTTTCTAGCTTGAAAACTGTGGGAGAAGAAGCGCTGGCGAGGTAGAAGAAAAATAATAATAATAATAAAGGTAGGAGAACATAGGTGTGAATGCCTTGGGGCATTCACACCAACCTAGAAGAGCAATTGCTGAAGCAATTGCGGGTGTGAATGCCCGCAGCTGAAGCTACGCTGCTGAATGCTAATGCTGGGTTGAAGGTATGAATGAGAATGAATTGTACGAATTGAAATTTTGAAAATGAAAGCTGAAGCCAAACTGCTGAATGCTGGGTTGAATGTTTGAATGAGAATGAATTGTATGAATTGAAACTTTGAAAATAAAAGCCTAAGCAAACTGCTGAGCATGCTGGGTTGAATGTATGAATGAGAATGAATTGTATGAATAGAAATTTTGAAAATAAAAGCCTAAGCAAACTGCTGAATGCTGGGTTGAATGCAGTAGTATGAAGGTTAAGCAGAATGAATGTTGAAAAATTATGAATGTATAATCCATGAATTTGAATGTAAAAGCTGAATGGTGAAAATGTTTGAATTTAATTCTGCTGGACACTGACTGACTTGGGCCCCTCTGGGCCAGGGCCACCCCTATGAAAAGTCTAGACGCACCCCTGGTCAGTCTGTATATGAATGATTGATTATGGCATCCACTCTCTTTATCATGAGCATTGACCAATCAGAAGCCTGTATCACAGAAATGCTCACTGCAGCCCAAGTGCCACACACAGAGCTGGGTCAAGTTTCCATGGAGACGGCCCTCCTTCTCTCACTCCTCTCCCTGCACCAGCCTCTGTCCCCATAGACTGCCATTCATTTGAACTGAGTCAGACCCTGCCGAACTCCTCTAAATAACTCCCCAACCGTGAGGAGTACAGCTTTGGGGTTTGGACCGTGGGTGGCAGGAGCTCGCGATGATCGCAGCGATGTGAATTTTATGTCTCTAGCCCACTCAGAAGGCTGACAGCGGCAGGTTAAACACAAGAGGTTTTTCTGCCTTCTCACGCCTTTTCCTCTGAAATTTAACATTGCAGTCTATGGAGGGATTTCTGGAGGTGCCCACCTAATTAAGGGTCTGGAGCCAAAAGTATAAATCTCACAGGCATGAGAGGCACATCAATACGACCGGGACGAAATTTCCAACGTTTTGATGTATAAATTATGTCGGTGGGGCGTACGTAGCCCTCGCAATCGCCGTTTCAAAATATTTTTTCAGCTGATGCAGAAGCTGCTCTCCACTCTAGGTGTGTAGTTCTCCCACTCTAGTGCACGCAATAGACACCCATGTTAAACTCTGCTTTCCATGGTCTGACATAAGGCAAAATGCTGAATAAACTATACATTTTTTTAAGAAATGATGAATTATGAAAATGTAGCCAGGAAAATTTCCTGCGTTTTACAAGTTGAATGGAGTGTCTAGATGCAACTACGAGGGAGCTGTGAGTGTTTGTTCACTGAGGTTAAATGACTGAGAAACTCTGAAGTCCTGAGCCAGCCCCATTCATTTCCTATTGGAAATTTTGAAATGGATTATGGGCCATAACTCGGAAATTATAAGGAATATCAAAATTCTGAATACAGCACACCATTCCTGGCCGAGCCGGTCGCTTTGGCGCTTGGAACGGCGTTTCGACCAACGGTGCGGGAGGAGTAGCGGTTCAAAGTTTTGAGTAGGGGGGTTTTAAATGTAATACTAGAAGAGCAATTGCTGAAGCGATTGCGGGTGTGAATGCCCGCAGCTGAAGCTACGCTGCTGAATGCTAATGCTGGGTTGAATGTATGAATGAGAATGAATTGTAATGAATTGAAATTTTGAAAATGAAAGCTGAAGCCAAACTGCACTGAATGCTGGGTTGAATGTTTGAATGAGAATGAATTGTACGAATTGAAATTTTGAAAATGAAAGCTGAAGCCAAACTGCTGAATGCTGGGTTGAATGTTTGGAATGAGAAATGAATTGTATGAATTGAAACTTTGAAAATAAAAGCCTAAGCAAACTGCTGAGCAGCTGGGTTGAATGTAGTAGTATGAAGGTTAAGCAGAATGAATGTTGAAAAATTATGAATGTATAATCCATGAATTTGAATTTAAAAGCTGAATGGTGAAATATATACATGGTGAAGTATATAATTAGCACTGACCAATCAGAAGCCTGTATCACAGACATGCTCACTGCAGCCCAAGTGCCACACACACAGCTGGGCCGTTTCCATGGAGACGGCCCCATCCTTCTCACTCCCTCTCCCTGCACCAGCCTCTGTCTCCTTCTGCCCCCTTAGGCTGCCATTCATTTGAACTGAGTCAGACCCTGCCAAACTCCTCTAAATAACTCCAAAACCGTGAGGAGTACAGCTTTGGGGTTTGGACCGTGGGCGGCAGGAGCTCGCGAGGGTCGCAGCGGTGTAAATTTCATGTCTCTAGCCCACTCAGAAGGCTGACAGCGGCAGGTTAAACACAAGAGGTTTCTCTGCTTCCTCACGCCTTTTCCTCTGAAAATTAACATTGCAGTCTATGGAGGGATTTCTGGAGGTGCCGCCCTAATTAAGGGTCTGGAGCCAAAACTATAAACCTCACAGACAGGAGAGACACATCGCTACGATCGGGACAAGATTTCCAACGTTTTGATGTAAAAATTATGTCCGTGGGGTGTACGTAGCCCTCACAATCGCGATTTAAAAATATTTTTTTCAGACGCTTCAGACACTGCTCTCCACTCTAGGTGTGTAGTTCTCCCACTCTAGTGCACTAATAGACACCAATGTTAAAGGCTGATTTTTGAAGATTTCATGGTCTGAGATATGCTGAAATTGTGAATGAACCGTACATTTTTTGAATTGAAGATGAATTGTGAATATGTAGCCAGGAAAATTTGCCGCGTTTTGAAAGTTGAATGAAGTTTCTAAGTGAAAGTATGAAGGAGTTATGAAGGTTTGTTCGAGGTTGAAAATTTTTTACATTTGAAGCTCTCCCCATTCATTTCCAATGGGAAATTTTTGATGAATTATTGTTAATAACTCGGAAATTATGAAAGTTATCAAAATTCTGAATACATCCGTACTATTCCCGATGAAGCCGCACGTTTTGAAGTTGGTTTGAAGTTTCTAGCTTGAAAACTGTGGGAGAAGAAGCGCGGCGAAAAAGTGAGCGGAAGAAAAATAATAAGAACTAGAAGAGCAATTGCTGAAGCAATTGCGGGTGTGAATGCCCGCAGCTGAAGCTACGCTGCCGAATGCTAATGCTGGGTTGAATGTATGAATGAGAATGAATTGTATGAATAGAAATTTTGAAAATAAAAGCCTAAGTCAAACTGCTGAATGCTGGGTTGAATTTTTGAATGAGAATGAATTGTATGAATAGAAATTTTGAAAATAAAAGCTGAAGCCAAACTGCTGAATGCTGGGTTGAATGTAGTAATATGAAGGTTAAATAGAATGAATGTTGAAAAATTATGAATGTATAATTAATGAATTTGAATTTAAAAGCTGAATGGTGAAATATATACATGGTGAAGTATATAATTAGCATTGACCAATCAGAAGCCTGTATCACAGGCATGCTGACTGCAGCCCAAGTGCCACACACACAGCTGGGCCGTTTCCATGGAGACGGCCCCTCCTTCTCACTCCCTCTCCCTGCACCAGCCTCTGTCTCCTTCTGCCCCCTTAGGCTGCCATTCATTTGAACTGAGTCAGACCCTGCCAAACTCCTCTAAATAACTCCAAAACCGTGAGGAGTACAGCTTTGGGGTTTGGACCGTGGGCGGCAGGAGCTTCGTGAGGGTCGCAGCGGTGTAAATTTCATGTCTCTAGCCCACACAGAAGGCTGACAGCGGCAGGTTAAACACAAGAGGTTTTTCTGCTTCCTCACGCCTTTTCCTCTGAAAATTAACATTGCAGTCTATGGAGGGATTTCTGGAGGTGCCGCCCTAATTAAGGGTCTGGAGCCAAAACTATAAACCTCACAGACATGAGACACACATCGCTACGATCGGGACAAGATTTCCAACGTTTTGATGTAAAAATTATGTCCGTGGGATGTACGTAGCCCTCACAATCGCGATTTAAAAATATTTTTTTCAGACGCTTCAGACACTGCTCTCCACTCTAGGTGTGTAGTTCTCCCACTCTAGTGCACGCAATAGACACCCATGTTAAAGGCTGATTTTTGAAGATTTCATGGTCTGACATAAGTGGAAATTGTGAATGAACTGTACATTTTTGAATTGACAATGATTTGTGAATATGTCGCCAGGGAAATTTACTGCGTTTTGAAAGTTGAATGAAGTTTCTAAGTGAAAGTATGAAGGAGATATGAAGGTTTGTTCGAGGTTGAAAATTTTTGAAGTTTGAAGCTCTCCCCATTCATTTTCAATGGGAAAATTTTGATGAATTATGGTTAATAACTCGGAAATTATGAAAGTTATCAAAATTCTGAATACATCCGCACTATTCCCGATGAAGCCGCACGTTTTGAAGTTGGTTTGAAGTTTCTAGCTTGAAAACTGTGGGAGAAGAAGCGCGGCGAAAAAGTGAGCGGAAGAAAAATAATAATAATAAAGGTAGGATAACATAGGTGTGAATGCCTTGGGGCATTCACACCAATAAAGGTAGAATAACATAGGTGTGAATGCCTTGGGGCATTCACACCAACTAGAAGAGCAATTGCTGAAGCAATTGCGGGTGTGAATGCTCGCAGCTGAAGCTACGCTGCTGAATGCTAATGTATGAATGAGAATGAATTGTATGAATTGAAATTTTGAAAATAAAAGCTGAAGCCAAACTGCTGAATACTGGGTTGGATGTTTGAATGAGAATGAATTGTATGAATAGAAATTTTGAAAATAAAAGCTGAAGCCAAACTGCTGAATGCTGGGTTGAATGTAGTAGTATGAAGGCTAAGTAGAATGAATGTTGAAAAATTATGAATGTATAATTCATGAATTTGAATTTAAAAGCTGAATGGTGAAAATGTTTGAATTTTATTCAAAAGTTGAATGTTAAATGTGTGCCTGTTCGAGATCCATGTTGCAATCGAACACACCGAAGCACGCACTACGTGCGTGCCTGTCCCAGATCCATGTTGCAGTCGAACACACCGAAGCACGCACTACGTGCGTGCCTGTCCCAGATCCATGTTGCAATCGAACACACCGAAGCACGCACTACGTGCGTGCCTGACTTTGTTTCCTGTGAAGATTCAATCAGAATTCGGGGCTTTTATTTTGAAAGGACAGTCATAGACACAGCTTCCTGTGAGGAAACAGTTACCCCTCTGGAGTTTGACCTAATTCTGCTGGCCACCCCCGCATGACTTGGGCCCCCCTTGGGCCCCGGCCCCCCCTTTAAAAAAGTCTAGACACGCCCCTGTCTGTGTGTGTGTGTGATTGATGATGTCATCCACTCTCTGTATCATGAGCATTGATCGATCAGAAGCCTGTATAAGCCCCAGGCAGGGTCACTTGAGGTCAACTGCCAAGAGCTGGGCCGTTTCCATGGAGACGGCCCTCCCTTCTCACTCCCTCTCCCTGCGCCAGCTTCTGTCCCCTTAGACTGCCATTCATTTGAACTGGAGTCAGACCCTGCCGAACTCCTCTAAATAACTCCCCAACCGTAAGGCGACTGGCTTTGGGGTTTGGACACGTGGCGGCAGGAGCTCACGACTGTCGCAGCGGTGTGAATTTTATGTCTCTAGCCCACTCAGAAGGCTGACAGCGGCAGGTTAAACACAACAGGTTTCTCTGCTTCCTCACGCCTTTTCCTCTGAAAATTAACATTGGGCCCAATGGAGAGATTTTTGGAGGTGCCACCCTATTGAAGGGTCTGGAGCCAAAACTTCAAACCTTACAGACATGAGAGACACATCGCTACGACCGGGACGAAATTTCCAACGTTTTGATGTAAAAATTATGTCCGTGGAGTGTACGTAGCCCTCACAATCGCGATTTAAAAATATTTTTTTCAGACGATTCAGACACTGCTCTCCACTCTAGGTGTGTAGTTCTCCCACTCTAGTGCACGCAATAGACACCCATGTTAAAGGCTGATTTTTGAAGATTTTATGGTCTGAGATATGATGAAATTGTGAATGAACCGTACATTTCTTGAATTGAAGATGAATTATGAATATGTTGCCAGGAAAATTTGCCGCGTTTTGAAAGTTGAATGAAGTTTCTAAGTCCAATTATGAAGGAGTTATGAAGGTTTGTTCGAGGTTGAAAATTTTTGAAGTTTGAAGCTCTCCCCATTCATTTTCAATGGAAATTTTTTACGAATTATCGTTAATAATTCGGAAATTATGAAGGTTACGGTTATGAAAAGTAATAGCATGAATGTCCCGATGAAGCCGCACGTTTTGAAGTTCGTTTGAAGTTTCTAGGTTGAAATTTGTGGGAGATGAAACGCTACGAAAAAGTGAGGAGAAGAATAATAATAATAACTAGAAGAGCAATTGCTGAAGCAATTGCGGGGTGTGAATGCCCGCAGCTGAAGCTACGCTGCTGAATGCTGCTGAATGCTGCTGATTGCTGCTGAGCTGAAGCTAAACTGCTGAATGCTGGGTTGAATGTTTGAATGAGTATAAATGGTATGAATTGAAATTTTGAAAATGAAAGCTGAAGCCAAACTGCTGAATGCTGGGTTGAATGTTAGAATGAGAATGAATTGTATGAATAGAAATTTTGAAAATAAAAGCCTAAGCCAAACTGCTGAATGCTGGGTTGAATTTTTGAATGAGAATGAATTGTATGAATTGAAACTTTGAAAATGAAAGCTGAAGCCAAACTGCTGAACGCTGGGTTGAATGTTTGAAGGAGAATGAATTGTATGAATAGAAACTTTGAAAATAAAAGCCTAAGCAAACTGCTAAATGCTGGGTTGAATGTAGTAGTATGAAGGTTAAGCAGAATGAATGTTGAAAAATTATGAATGTATAATCCATGAATTTGAATGTAAAAAGCTGAACGGTGAAAATGTTTGAATTTAACGATGCTATGTTGAGGGAGATGCATGCATATCATATAATTCTGCTGGCCACCCCTGACTGACTTGGGCCCCCCTTGGGCCAGGGCCACCCCTATGAAAAAGTCTAGACGCACCCCTGGTCAGTCTGTATATGAATGATTGATTATGGCATCCACTGTCTTTATCATGAACATTGCCCAATCAGAAGCCTGTATCACAGACATGCTCACTGCAGCCCAAGTGCCACACACACAGCTGGGTCGTTTCCATGGAGACGGCCCCTCCCTTCTCACTCCCTCTCCCTGCACCAGCCTCTGTCCCCATAGACTGCCATTCATTTGAACTGAGTCAGACCCTGCCAAACTCCTCTAAATAACTCCACAACCGTAAGGGAGTACAGCTTTGGGGTTTGGACCGTGGGCGGCAGGAGCTCCCGAGGATCGCAGCGGTGTAAATTTCATGTCTCTAGCCCACACAGAAGGCTGACAGCGGCAGGTTAAACACGAGAGGTTTTTCTGCTTCCTCACGCCTTTTCCTCTGAAATTTAACATTGCAGTCTATGGAGGGATTCTTGGAGGTGCCGCCCTAATTAAGGGTGTGGAGCCAAAACTATAAACCTCACAGGCATGTGTGAGGCACATCAATACGACCGGGACAGAAATTTCCAACGTTTTGATGTATAAATTATGTCAGTGGGGCGTACGTAGCCCTCGCAATCGCCGTTTCAAAATATTTTTCAGCTGATGCAGAAGCTGCTCTCCACTCTAGGTGTGTAGTTCTCCCACTCTAGTGCACGTAATAGACACTCATGTTAAACTCTGCTTTCCATGGTCTGACATAAGGCGAAATGCTGAATAAACTATACATTTTTAATAAATGATGAATTATGAAAATGTAGCCAGGAAAATTTGCTGCGTTTTCCAAGTTGAATGGAGTTTTCTAGGCCCAACTATGAGGGAGCTGTGAGTGTTTGTTCAGTGAGGTTAAATGACTGAAAAAGTCTGAAGCCCCATTCATTTCCTATGGGAAATTTTGAGATGGATTATGGTCCATAACTCTGAAATTATAAGGAATATCAAAATTCTGAATACAAGCACACCATTCCCGGCCGAGCCGGTCGTTTTTGCGCGGGGACGGCGGTTATACGACCAACCGGGGGGGGGGGGTAGCGGTTCAAAGTTTTGTGTTGGGGGGGTTTTAATGTAATAATAGAAGAGCAATTGCTGAAGCAATTGCGGGGTGTGAATGCCCGCAGCTGAAGCTACGCTGCCGAATGCTAATGCTGGGTTGAATGTTTGAATGAGAATGAATTGTATGAATTGCAATTTTGAAAATAACAGCCTAAGCCAAATTACTAATGCTGAGTTGAATGTAGTAGTATGAAGGTTAAGTGGAATAAATGTTGAAAAAAACAATGAATGAGAATGAATTATATGAATTGCAATTTAGAAAAAGCCAAAGCCAAACTGCTAATGCTGGGTTGAATGTAGTAGTATGAAGGTTAAGCAGAATGAATGTTGAGAAATTATGAATGTATAACTCATGAATTAGAATTTCAAAGCTGAATGGTGAAAATGTTTGAATTTGATTCAAAAATGTGTGCCTGTTCGAGATCCATGTTGCAATCGAACACACCGAAGCACGCACTATGTGCGTGCCTGTCCCAGATCCATGTTGCAATCGAACACACCGAAGCACGCACTACGTGCGTGCCTGACTTTGTTTCCTGTGAAGACTCAATCAGAATTCGGGACTTTTATTTTGAAAGGACAGTCATAGACACAGCTTCCTGTGAGGAAACAGTTACCCCTCTGGAGTTTGACCTAATTCTGCTGGCCACCCCTGCATGACTTGGACCCCCCTTGGGCCCAGGCCCCCCCTTTAAAAAAGTCTAGACACGCCCCTGGTCTGTCTGTGTGTGAGTGATTGACAATGGCATCCACTCTGTATATAATTAGCATCGACCAATCAGAAGCCTGTATCACAGGCATGCTGACTGCAGCCCAAGTGCCACACACACAGCTGGGCCGTTTCCATGGAGACGGCCCCTCCCTTCTCACTCCCTCTCCCTGCACCAGCCTGTGTCTCCTTCTGCCCCCTTAGGCTGCCATTCATTTGAACTGAGTCAGACCCTGCCGAACTCCTCTAAATAACTCCAAAACCGTGAGGAGTACAGCTTTGGGGTTTGGACCGTGGGCGGCAGGAGCTCGCGACGATCGCAGCGATGTAAATTTCATGTCTCTAGCCCACTCAGAAGGCTGACAGCGGCAGGTTAAACACAAGAGGTTTCTCTGCTTCCTCACGCCTTTTCCTCTGAAAATTAACATTGCAGTCTATGGAGGGATTTCTGGAGGTGCCGCCCTAATTAAGGGTCTGGAGCCAAAACTATAAACCTCACAGACACGCGAGACACATCGCTACGATCGGGACAAGATTTCCAACGTTTTGATGTAAAAATTATGTCCGTGGGGTGTACGAAGCCCTCACAATCGCGATTTAAAAATATTTTTTTCAGACGCTTCAGACACTGCTCTCCACTCTAGGTGTGTAGTTCTCCCACTCTAGTGCACGCAATAGACACCCATGTTAAAGGCTGATTTTTGAAGATTTCATGGTCTGAGATATGCTGAAATTGTGAATGAACCGTACATTTTTTGAATTGAAGATGAATTGTGAATATGTAGCCAGGAAAATTTGCCGCGTTTTGAAAGTAGAATGAAGTTTCTAAGTGAAAGTATGAAGGAGTTATGAAGGTTTGTTCGAGGCTGAAAATTTTTTAAATTTGAAGCTCTCCCCATTCATTTCCAATGGGAAAATTTTTTGAATTATTGTTAATAACTCGGAAATTATGAAGGTTATGGCTTAGAAAAATACAAGCAATAATGTCCTGATGAAGACGCACGTTTTGAAGTTCGTTTGAAGTTTCTAGCTTGAAAACTGTGGGAGAAGAAGCGCGGCGAAAAACGAGGTAGAAGAAAAATAATAATAACTAGAAGAGCAATTGCTGAAGCAATTGCGGGGTGTGAATGCCCGCAGCTGAAGCTACGCTGCTGAATGCTGCTGAATGCTGCTGAATGCTGGGTTGAATGTATGAATGAGAATGAATTGTATGAATAGAAACTTTGAAAATAAAAGCCTAAGCCAAACTGCTGAATACTGGGTTGAATGTTTGAATGAGAATGAATTGTATGAATTGAAATTTTGAAAATGAAAGCTGAAGCCAAACTGCTGAATGCTGGGTTGAATGTTTGAATGAGAATGAATTGTATGAATTGAAATTTTGAAAATAAAAGCTGAAGCCAAACTGCTGAATGCTGGGTTGAATGTTTGAATGAGAATGAATTGTATGAATAGAAATTTTGAAAATAAAAGCTGAAGCCAAACTGCTTAATGCTGGGTTGAATGTAGTAGTATGACGGTTAAGTAGAATGAATGTTGAAAAATTATGAATGTATAATTCATGAATTTGAATCTAAAAGCTGAATGGTGAAAATGTTTGAATTTTATTCAAAAGTTGAATGTTAAATGTGTGCCTGTTCGAGATCCATGTTGCAATCGAACACACCGGCACGCACTCACGTATGCGTGCCTGACTTTGTTTCCTGTGAAGACTCAATCAGAATTCGGACTTTATTTTGAAAGGACAGTCATAGACACAGCTTCCTGTGAGGAAACAGTCACCCCTCTGGAGTTTGACCTAATTCTGCTGGCCACCCCTGCATGACTTGGGCCCCCCCTTTAAAAAAGTCTAGACACGCCCCTGGTCTGTCTGTGTGTGTGTGATTGATGATGTCATCCACTCTCTGTATCATGAGCATTGATCGATCAGAAGCCTGTATAAGCCCCAGGCAGGGTCACTTGAGGTCAACTGCCAAGAGCTGGGCCGTTTTCCATGGAGACGGCCCTCCCTTCTCACTCCCTCTCCCTGTGCCAGCTTCTGTCCCCTTAGACTGCCATTCATTTGAACTGAGTCAGACCCTGTCGAACTCCTCTAAATAACTCCCCCAACCGTAAGGCGTAATCGGCTTTGGGGTTTGGACCCGTGGGCGGCAGACGCTCGCGACGATCGCAGCGGTGTCAATTTTATGTCTCTAGCCCACTCAGAAGGCTGACAGCGGCAGGTTAAACACAAGAGGTTTCTCTGCTCCCTCACGCCTTTCCTCTGAAATTTAACATTGGGCCCAATGGAGAGATTTTTGGAGGTGCTGCCCTATTTAAGGGTCTGGAGCCAAAACTATAAACCTGACAGACATGGAGACACATCGCTACGATCGGGACGAAATTTCCAACGTTTTGATGTAAAAATTATTTCGGTGGGGCGTACGTAGCCCTCACAATCGCGATTTAAAAAATATTTTTCAGACGATTCAGACACTGCTCTCCACTCTAGGTGTGTAGTTCTCCCACTCTAGTGCACGTAATAGACACCCATGTTAAAGGCTGATTTTTGAAGATTTCATGGTCTGAGATATGCTGAAATTGTGAATGAACCGTACATTTTTTGAATAGACAATGATTTATGAATATGTAGCCAGGAAATTTACTGCGTTTTGAAAGTTGAATGAAGTTTCTAAGTGAAAGTATGAAGGAGTTATGAAGGTTTGTTCGAGGTTGAAAATGTTTGAAATTTGAAGCTCTCCCCATTCATTTCCAATGGGAAATTTTCGGTGAATTTTTGCCCATAACTCGGAAATTTTGAAGGTTACGGCTATGAAAAGTAATAGCACCCCATTCCCGATGAAGCCGCACGTTTTGAAATTTGAATGAAGTTTCTCGGTTGAAATTTGTGGGAGTAGAAGCCCGGCGAAAAAGTGAGCGGAAGAAAAATAATAATAAAGGTAGAAGAACATAGGTTGTGAATGCTTCGCATTCACACCCAATAATAAAGGTAGGAGAACATAGGTGTGAATGCCTTGGGGCATTCACACCAACTAGAAGAGCAATTGCTGAAGCAATTGCGGGTGTGAATGCCCGCAGCTGAAGCTACGCTGCCGAATGCTAATGCTGGGTTGAATGTATGAATGAGAATGAATTGTATGAATTGAAATTTTGAAAATAAAAGCCTAAGCCAAACTGCTGAATGCTGGGTTGAATGTTTGAATGAGAATGAATTGTATGAATTGAAATTTTGAAAATAAAAGTCTAAGCCATACTGCTAATGCTGAGTTGAATGTGGTAGTATGAAGGTTAAGTAGAATGAATGTTGAAAAATTATGAATGTATAATTACTGAATTTGAATTTAAAAGCTGAATGGTGAAATATATACATGGTTAAGTATATAATTAGCATTGACCAATCAGAAGCCTGTATCACAGGCATGCTCACTGCAGCCCAAGTGCCACACACACACAGCTGGGCCGTTTCCATGGAGACGGCCCCTCCTTCACTCCCTCTCCCTGCACCAGCCTCTGTCTCCCTTCTGCCCCTTAGGCTGCCATTCATTTGAACTGAGTCAGACCCTGCCAAACTCCTCTAAATAACTCCAAAACCGTGAGGAGTACAGCTTTGGGGTTTGGACCGTGGGCGGCAGGAGCTCGCATGAGGGTCGCAGCGGTGTAAATTTCATGTCTCTAGCCCACTCAGAAGGCTGACAGCGGCAGGTTAAACACAAGAGGTTTTTCTGCTTCCTCACGCCTTTTCCTCTGAAAATTAACATTGCAGTCTATGGAGGGATTTCTGGAGGTGCCGCCCTAATTAAGGGTCTGAGCCAAAACTATAAACCTCACAGACACGAGACACATCGCTACGATCGGGACAAGATTTCCAACGTTTTGATGTAAAAATTATGTCCGTGGGGTGTACGTAGCCCTCACAATCGCGATTTAAAAATATTTTTTTCAGACGCTTCAGACACTGCTCTCCACTCTAGGTGTGTAGTTCTCCCACTCTAGTGCACGCAATAGACACCCATGTTAAAGGCTGATTTTTGAAGATTTCATGGTCTGACATAAGTGGAAATTGTGAATGAACTGTACATTTTTTGAATTGACAATGATTTGTGAATATGTCGCCAGGGAAATTTACTGCGTTTTGAAAGTTGAATGAAGTTTCTAAGTGAAAGTATGAAGGAGTTATGAAGGTTTGTTCGAGGTTGAAAATTTTTTAAATTTGAAGCTCTCCCCATTCATTTCCAATGGGAAATTTTTGATGAATTATTGTTAATAACTCGGAAATTATGAAAGTTATCAAAATTCTGAATACATCCGTACTATTCCCGATGAAGCCGCACGTTTTGAAGTTGGTTTGAAGTTTCTAGCTTGAAAACTGTGGGAGAAGAAGCGCGAAAAAAAGTGAGCGGAAGAAAAATAATAAGAATAAAGGTAGGATAACATAGGTGTGAATGCCTTGGGGCATTCACACCAGCTAGAAGAGCAATTGCTGAAGCAATTGCGAAATTGTGAATGCCCGCAGCTGAAGCTACGCTTGCCTGAATGCTAATGCTGGGTTGAATGTATGAATGAGAATGAATTGTACTTAATTGAAATTTTGAAAATGAAAGCTGAAGCCAAACTGCTGAATGCTGGGTTGAATGTTTGAATGAGAATGAATTGTATGAATTGAAACTTTGAAAATAAAAGCCTAAGCAAACTGCTGAACGCTGGAGTTGAATGTTTGAAGGAGAATGAATTGTATGAATAGAAATTTTGAAAATAAAAGCCTAAGCAAACTGCTGAATGCTGGGTTGAATGTAGTAATATGAAGGTTAAGTAGAATGAATGTTGAAAAATTATGAATGTATAATTACTGAATTTGAATTTAAAAAGCTGAATGGTGAAATATATACATGGTGAAGTATATAATTAGCATTGACCAATCAGAAGCCTGTATCACAGGCATGCTCACTGCAGCCCAAGTGCCACACACACACAGCTGGGCCAAGTTTCCATGGAGACGGCCCTCCCTTCTCACTCCCTCTCCCTGCACCAGCCTCTGTCTCCTTCTGCCCCCTTAGGCTGCCATTCATTTGAACTGAGTCAGACCCTGCCAAACTCCTCTAAATAACTCCAAAACCGTGAGGAGTACAGCTTTGGGGTTTGGACCGTGGGCGGCAGGAGCTCAAGGATCGCAGCGGTGTAAATTTCATGTCTCTAGCCCACTCAGAAGGCTGACAGCGGCAGGTTAAACACAAGAGGTTTCTCTCTGCTTCCTCAAGCCTTTTCCTCTGAAATTTAACATTGCAGTCTATGGAGGATTTCTGGAGGTGCCGCCCTAATTAAGGGTCTGGAGCCAAAACTATAAACCTCACAGACACGAGAGACACATCGCTACGATCGGGACAAGATTTCCAACGTTTTGATGTAAAAATTATGTCCGTGGGGTGTACGTAGCCCTCACAATCGCGATTTAAAAATATTTTTTTCAGACGCTACAGACACTGCTCTCCACTCTAGGTGTGTAGTTCTCCCACTCTAGTGCACATAATAGACACCCATGTTAAAGGCAGATTTTTGAAGATTTCATGGTCTGACATAAGTCAAAGTAATTGTGAATGAACTGTACATTTTTTGAATTGAAGATGAATTATGAATATGTAGCCAGGAAAATTTGCCGCGTTTTGAAAGTAGAATGAAGTTTCTAAGTGAAAGTATGAAGGAGTTATGAAGGTTTGTTCGAGGCTGAAAATTTTTTAAATTTGAAGCTCTCCCCATTCATTTCCAATGGGAAAATTTTTGAATTATTGTTAATAACTCGGAAATTATGAAGGTTATGGCTTAGAAAAATACAAGCAATAATGTCCTGATGAAGACATGCGTTTTGAAGTTCGTTTGAAGTTTCTAGCTTGAAAACTGTGGGAGAAGAAGCGCTGGCATAAAAACGAGGTAGAAGAAAAATAATAATAATAATAAAGGTAGGAGAACATAGGTGTGAATGCCTTGGGGCATTCACACCAACTAGAAGAGCAATTGCTGAAGCAATTGCGGGTGTGAATGCCCGCAGCTGAAGCTACGCTGCCGAATGCTAATGCTGGGTTGAATGTATGAATGAGAATGAATTGTATGAATTGAAATTTTGAAAATGAAAGCTGAAGCCAAACTGCTGAATGCTGGGTTGAATGTATGAATGAGAATGAATTGTATGAATAGAAAATTTGAAAATAAAAAGCTGAAGCCAAACTGCTGAATGCTGGGTTGAATGTAGTAATATGAAGGTTAAGTAGAATGAATGTTGAAAAATTATGAATGTATAATTCATGAATTTGAATTTAAAAGCTGAATGGTGAAATATATACATGGTGAAGTATATAATTAGCATTGACCAATCAGAAGCCTGTATCACAGACATGCTCACTGCAGCCCAAGTGCCACACACACAGCTGGGTCAAGTTTCCATGGAGACGGCCCTCCTTCTCACTCCCTCTCCCTGCACCAGCCTCTGTCTCCTTCTGCCCCCTTAGGCTGCCATTCATTTGAACTGAGTCAGACCCTGCCGAACTCCTCTAAATAACTCCAAAACCGTGAGGAGTACAGCTTTGGGGTTTGGACCGTGGGCGGCAGGAGCTCCCGAGGATCGCAGCGGTCTAAATTTCATGTCTCTAGCTCCACTCAGAAGGCTGACAGCTGCAGGTTAAACACAAGAGGTTTCTCTGCTTCCTCAAGCCTTTCCTCTGAAATTTAACATTGCAGTCTATGGAGGGATTTCTGGAGGTGCCGCCCTAATTAAGGGTCTGGAGCCAAAACTATAAACCTCACAGACACGAGACACATCGCTACGATCGGGACAAGATTTCCAACGTTTTGATGTAAAAATTATGTCCGTGGGGTGTACGTAGCCCTCGCAATCGCGATTTAAAAATATTTTTTCAGACGCTACAGACACTGCTCTCCACTCTAGGTGTGTAGTTCTCCCACTCTAGTGCACATAATAGACACCCATGTTAAAGGCTGATTTTTGAAGATTTCATGGTCTGACATAAGTGGAAATTGTGAATGAACTGTACATTTTGAATTGACAATGATTTGTGAATATGTCGCCAGGGAAATTTACTGCGTTTTGAAAGTGGAATGAAGTTTCTAAGTGAAAGTATGAAGGAGTTATGAAGGTTTGTTCGAGGTTGAAAATTTTTAAATTTGAAGCTCTCCCCATTCATTTCAATGGAAATTTTGATGAATTATTGTTAATAACTCGAAAATTATGAAAGTTATCAAAATTCTGAATACATCCGTACTATTCCGATGAAGCCGCATACGCTTTGAAGTTGGTTTGAAGTTTCTAGCTTGAAAACTGTGGGAGAAGAAGCCTTGTGAAAAAGTGAGCGGAAGAAAATAATAATAACTAGAAGAGCAATTGCTGAAGCAATTGCGGGGTGTGAATGCCCGCAGCTGAAGCTACGCTGCCGAATGCTAATGCTGGGTTGAATGTATGAATGAGAATGAATTGTACGAATTGAAATTTTGAAAATGAAAGCTGAAGCCAAACTGCTGAATGCTGGGTTGAATGTTTGAATGAGAATGAATTGTATGAATTGAAACTTTGAAAATAAAAGCCTAAGCAAACTGCTGAACGCTGGGTTGAATGTTTGAAGGAGAATGAATTGTATGAATAGAAATTTTGAAAATAAAAGCCTAAGCAAACTGCTGAATGCTGGGTTGAATGTAGTAATATGAAGGTTAAGTAGAATGAATGTTGAAAAATTATGAATGTATAATCCATGAATTTGAATTTAAAAGCTGAATGGTGAAATATATACATGGTGAAGTATATAATTAGCATTGACCAATCAGAAGCCTGTATCACAGGCATGCTCACTGCAGCCCAAGTGCCACACACACAGCTGGGCCGTTTCCATGGAGACGGCCCCTCCCTTCTCACTCCCTCTCCCTGCACCAGCCTCTGTCTCCTTCTGTCCCCTTAGACTGCCATTCATTTGAACTGAGTCAGACCCTGCCAAACTCCTCTAAATAACTCCTAAACAGTTTGGAGTTCTGCTTTGGGGTTTGGACCGTATGCGCAGGAGGTCGCGACGATCGCAGCGGTGTAAATTTCATGTCTCTAGCCCACTCAGAAGGCTGACAGCGGCAGGTTAAACACAAGAGGTTTCTCTGCTTCCTCCGCCTTTTCCTCTGAAAATTAACATTGCAGTCTATGGAGGGATTTCTGGAGGTGCCGCCCTAATTAAGGGTCTGGAGCCAAAACTATAAACCTCACAGACACGAGACACATCGCTACGATCGGGACAAGATTTCCCAACGTTTTGATGTAAAAATTATGTCCGTGGGATGTACGAGCCCCTCGCAATCGCGATTTAAAAATATTTTCAGGCGCTTCAGACACTGCTCTCCACTCTAGGTGTGTAGTTCTCCCACTCTAGTGCACGCAATAGACACACCCATGTTAAAGGCTGATTTTTGAAGATTTCATGGTCTGACATAAGTCAAAATTGTGAATGAACTGTACATTTTTGAATTGACAATGATTTGTGAATATGTCGCCAGGGAAATTTACTGCGTTTGAAAGTTGAATGAAGTTTCTAAGTGAAAGTATGAAGGAGTTATGAAGGTTTGTTCGAGGTTGAAAATTTTTGAAGTTTGAAGCTCTCCCATTCATTTTCAATGGGAAAATTTTGATGAATTATGGTTAATAACTCGGAAATTATGAAAGTTATCAAAATCGTGCGTGCCTGTCCCGATCATGTTGCAGTCGAACACACGAGAGCACTCGTGCGTGCCTGTCAGAAACCATGTTGTCGAACACCCGAAGCCGCACTACGTGCTGACCTTTGTTTCCTGTGAAGATTCAATCAGAATTGGGCTTTTATTTTGAAAAAGGGCAGTCATAGACAAGCTTCCTGTGAGAAACAGTTACCCCTCTGGAGTTTGACCTAATTCTGCTGGCCACCCCCCTGTTGGGCCCCCCGGGCCCCGCCCCCAAAAAAAATCTAGACCGCCCCTGTCTGTGTGTGTGTGTGATTGA
>JAQQSB010002292.1:0-21009 GCA_029721515.1 Synanceia verrucosa
CAGAACATAACCAAAACTCATTATATCGTCTTGAAACATCATGTTTCGACTCCAGATTCTAACAAGAATAAGCAATATTTTGAGGAAAAAGTGTGCAAATTGAGAGAAAACAAGGAGTAAATCAGCTTTCCCATGCTTAAATCAATGCTGAAACTGCCCCAAACGCCTTTTCTCGCACCTTGAAAAAGCCCAAAAAGACACAGAAAACAGATACATTTAATAGAATCTACAGAACATAACCAAAACTCATTTATAGGTCGTCTTGAAACATCATGTTTCGACTCAATTCTAACAAGAATAAGCAATGTTTTGAGGAAAAATTGCTTCTGAATGGACAAGGAGAGGTAAATCAGCTTTCCCATGCGTAAATCATGCTGAAACTGCCCCAAACGCCTTTTCTCGCCTTGAAAAGCCCAAAAAGACACAGAAAACAGATACATTGTGAATCTACAGAACATAACCAAAACTCATTATATCGTCTTGAAACATCATGTTTAGACTCAATTCTAACAAGAATAAGCAATGTTTTGAGGAAAAATTGCTTCTGAATGGACAAGGAGAGGTAAATCAGCTTTCCCATGCTTAAATCATGCTGAAACTGCCCCAAACGCCTTTTCTCGCCTTGAAAAGCCCAAAAAGACACAGAAAACAGATACATTGTGAATCTACAGAACATAACCAAAACTCATTATTTCGTCTTGAAACATCATGTTTCAACTCAATTCTAACAAGAATAAGCAATATTTTGTGGAAAAATTGCTTCAAATTGAAAGAAAACAGGTAAATCAGCTTTCCCATGCTTAAATCATGCTGAAACTGCCTTTTCTCGCCTCGAAAAGCCCAAAAAGAGACAGAAAACAGATACATTGTGAATCTACAGAACATAACCAAAACTCATTATGTCGTCTTGAAACATCATGTTTCGACTCAATTCTAACAAGAATAAACAATATTTTGTGGAAAAATTGCTTCAAATTGAAGAAAACAGGTAAATCAGCTTTCCCATGCTTAAATCATGCTGAAACTGCCCCAAACGCCTTTTCTCGCCTTGAAAAGCCCAAAAGACACAGAAAACAGATACATTGTGAATCTACAGAACATAACCAAAACTCATTATATCGTCTTGAAACATCATGTTCCGACTCAATTCTAACAAGAATAAGCAATATTTTGTGGAAAAATTGCTTCAAATTGAAGAAAACAGGTAAATCAGCTTTCCCATGCGTAAATCATGCTGTAACTGCCCCAAACGCATTTTCTCGCCTTGAAAAGCCCCCCCCAAAAAAAAACATCTGCAGAACATAACCAAAACTCATTATATCGTCTTGAAACATCATGTTTCGACTCAGTTTCACTTTATTTAGAAATGTTTTGTGGAAAAATTGCTTTAAATTGAAGAAAACAGGTAAATCAGCTTTCCCATGCTTAAATCATGCTGAAACTGCCCCAAACGCCTTTTCTGCCTTAGAAAAGCCCAAAAGACACAGAAAACAGATACATTGTGAATCTACAGAACATAACCAAAACTCATTATATCGTCTTGAAACATCATGTTTCGACTCAATTCTAACAAGAATAAGCAATATTTTGTTGAAAAATTGCTTCATATTGTAGAATAGAGGTAAATCAGCTTTCCCATGCGTAAATCATGCTGAAACTGCCCCAAACGCCTTTTCTCGCCTTGAAAAGCCCAAAAAGACACAGAAAACAGATACATTGTGAATCTACAGAACATAACCAAAACTCATTATATCGTCTTGAAACATCATGTTTCGACTCAATTCTAACAAGAATAAGCAATATTTTGTGGAAAAAATTGCTTCAAATTGAAGAAAACAGGTAAATCAGCTTTCCCATGCTTAAATCATGCTGAAACTGCCCCAAACGCCTTTTCTCGCCTTGAAAAGCCCAAAAAGACACAGAAAACAGATACATTGTGAATCTACAGAACATAACCAAAACTCATTATATCGTCTTGAAACATCATGTTTCGACTCAATTCTAACAAGAATAAGCAAGATTTTGTGGAAAAATGCTTTTGAATCAAGACTAGAGGTAAATCAGCTTTCCCATGCTTAAATCATGCTGAAACTGCCCCAAACGCCTTTTCTCGCCTCGAAAAGCCCAAAAAGACACAGAAAACAGATACATTGTGAATCTACAGAACATAACCAAAACTCATTATATCGTCTTGAAACATCATGTTTCGACTCAATTCTAACAAGAATAAGCAATATTTTGTGGAAAAATTGCTTCAAATTGAAGAAAACAGGTAAATCAGCTTTCCCATGCTTAAATCATGCTGAAACTGCCCCAAACGCCTTTTCTCGCCTTGAAAAGCCCAAAAAGACACAGAAAACAGATACATTGTGAATCTACAGAACATAACCAAAACTCATTATATCGTCTTGAAACATCATGTTTCGACTCAATTCTAACAAGAATAAGCAATATTTTGTGGAAAAATGCTTTTGAATCAAGACTAGAGGTAAATCAGCTTTCCCATGCGTAAATCATGCTGAAACTGCCCCAAACGCCTTTTCTCGCCTTGAAAAGCCCAAAAAGACACAGAAAACAGATACATTGTGAATCTACAGAACATAACCAAAACTCATTATATCGTCTTGAAACATCATGTTTCGACTCAATTCTAACAAGAATAAGCAAGATTTTGTGGAAAAATGCTTTTGAATGAAGACTAGAGGTAAATCGGCTTTCCCATGCGTAAATCATGCTGAAACTGCCCCAAACGCCGTTTTTCGCCTTGAAAAGCCCAAAAAGACACAGAAAACAGATACATTGTGAATCTACAGAACATAACCAAAACTCATTATATCGTCTTGAGACATCATGTTTCGACTCAATTCTAACAAGAATAAGCAAGATTATGTGGAAAAATTGCTTCAAATTGAAGAAAACAGGTAAATCAGCTTTCCCATGCTTAAATCATGCTGAAACTGCCCCAAACGCCTTTTCTCGCCTTGAAAAGCCCAAAAAGACACAGAAAACAGATACATTGTGAATCTACAGAACATAACCAAAACTCATTATATCGTCTTGAAACATCATGTTTCGACTCAATTCTAACAAGAATAAGCAATATTTTGTGGAAAAATTGCTTTAAATTGAAGAAAACAGGTAAATCAGCTTTCCCATGCGTAAATCATGCTGAAACTGCCCCAAACGCCTTTTCTCGCCTTGAAAAGCCCAAAAAGACACAGAAAACAGATACATTGTGAATCTACAGAACATAACCAAAACTCATTATATCGTCTTGAAACATCATGTTTCGACTCAATTCTAACAAGAATAAGCAATATTTTGAAGAAAAAATGCTTCTGAATGGACAAGAGAGGTAAATCAGCTTTCCCATGCTTAAATCATGCTGAAACTGCCCCAAACGCCTTTTCTCGCCTTGAAAAGCCCAAAAATACAAGGAAAACAGATACATTGTGAATCTACAGAACATAACCAAAACTCATTATATCGTCTTGAAACATCATGTTTCGACTCAATTCTAACAAGAATAAGCAATGTTTTGAGGAAAAATTGCTTTAAATTGAAGAAAACAGGTAAATCAGCTTTCCCATGCTTAAATCATGCTGAAACTGCCCCAAACGCCTTTTCTCGCCTTGAAAAGCCCAAAAAGACACAGAAAACAGATACATTGTGAATCTACAGAACATAACCAAAACTCATTATATCGTCTTGAAACATCATGTTTCGACTCAATTCTAACAAGAATAAGCAATATTTTGTAGAAAAATTGCTTCTGAATGGACAAGAGAGGTAAATCAGCTTTCCCATGCGTAAATCATGCTGAAACTGCCCCAAACGCCTTTTCTCGCCTTGAAAAGCCCAAAAAGACACAGAAAACAGATACATTGTGAATCTACAGAACATAACCAAAACTCATTTTATCGTCTTGAAACATCATGTTTCGACTCAATTCTAACAAGAATAAGCAATGTTTTGAGGAAAAATTGCTTTAAATTGAAGAAAACAGGTAAATCAGCTTTCCCATGCTTAAATCATGCTGAAACTGCCCCAAACGCCTTTTCTCGCCTTGAAAAGCCCAAAAAGACACAGAAAACAGATACATTGTGAATCTACAGAACATAACCAAAACTCATTATATCGTCTTGAAACATCATGTTTCGACTCAATTCTAACAAGAATAAGCAATATTTTGATGAAAAATTGCTTTTTAATGTACAATAGAGGTAAATCAGCTTTCCCATGCTTAAATCATGCTGAAACTGCCCCAAACGCCTTTTCTCGCCTTGAAAAGCCCAAAAAGACACAGAAAACAGATACATTGTGAATCTACAGAACATAACCAAAACTCATTATATCGTCTTGAAACATCATGTTTCGACTCAATTCTAACAAGAATAAGCAATATTTTGAGGAAAAATGCTTTTGAATGAAGACTAGAGGTAAATCGGCTTTCCCATGCGTTAATCATGCTGAAACTGCCCCAAACGCCTTTTCTCGCCTTGAAAAGCCCAAAAAGACACAGAAAACAGATACATTGTGAATCTACAGAACATAACCAAAACTCATTATATCGTCTTGAAACATCATGTTTCGACTCAATTCTAACAAGAATAAGCAATATTTTGAAGAAAAATTGCTTCTGAATTGAAGAAAAGAGGTAAATCAGCTTTCCCATGCTTAAATCATGCTGAAACTGCCCCAAACGCCTTTTCTCGCCTTGAAAAGCCCAAAAAGACACAGAAAACAGATACATTGTGAATCTACAGAACATAACCAAAACTCATTATATCGTCTTGAAACATCATGTTTCGACTCAATTCTAACAAGAATAAGCAATGTTTTGAGGAAAAATTGCTTCTGAATGGACAAGGAGAGGTAAATCAGCTTTCCCATGCGTAAATCATGCTGAAACTGCCCCAAACGCCTTTTCTCGCCTTGAAAAGCCCAAAAAGACACAGAAAACAGATACATTGTGAATCTACAGAACATAACCAAAACTCATTATATCGTCTTGAAACATCATGTTTCGACTCAATTCTAACAAGAAGAAGCAATGTTTTGAGGAAAAATTGCTTCTGAATGGACAAGGAGAGGTAAATCAGCTTTCCCATGCTTAAATCATGCTGAAACTGCCCCAAACGCCTTTTCTCGCCTTGAAAAGCCCAAAAAGACACAGAAAACAGATACATTGTGAATCTACAGAACATAACCAAAACTCATTATATCGTCTTGAAACATCATGTTTCGACTCAATTCTAACAAGAATAAGCAATGTTTTGAGGAAAAATTGCTTTAAATTGAAGAAAACAGGTAAATCAGCTTTCCCATGCTTAAATCATGCTGAAACTGCCCCAAACGCCTTTTCTCGCCTTGAAAAGCCCAAAAAGACACAGAAAACAGATACATTGTGAATCTACAGAACATAACCAAAACTCATTATATCGTCTTGAAACATCATGTTTCGACTCAATTCTAACAAGAATAAGCAATATTTTGAGGAAAAATTGCTTCAAATTGAAGAAAACAGGTAAATCAGCTTTCCCATGCGTAAATCATGCTGAAACTGCCCCAAACGCCTTTTCTCGCCTTGAAAAGCCCAAAAAGACACAGAAAACAGATACATTGTGAATCTACAGAACATAACCAAAACTCATTATATCGTCTTGAAACATCATGTTTCGACTCAATTCTAACAAGAATAAGCAATATTTTGTGGAAAAATTGCTTCTGATTGTAGAAGAGAGGTAAATCAGCTTTCCCATGCGTAAATCATGCTGAAACTGCCCCAAACGCCTTTTCTCGCCTTGAAAAGCCCAAAAAGACACAGAAAACAGATACATTGTGAATCTACAGAACATAACCAAAACTCATTATATCGTCTTGAAACATCATGTTTCGACTCAATTCTAACAAGAATAAGCAATATTTTGTGGAAAAATGCTTTTGAATGAAGACTAGAGGTAAATCGGCTTTCCCATGCGTAAATCATGCTGAAACTGCCCCAAACGCCTTTTCTCGCCTTGAAAAGCCCAAAAAGACACAGAAAACAGATACATTGTGAATCTACAGAACATAACCAAAACTCATTATATCGTCTTGAAACATCATGTTTCGACTCAATTCTAACAAGAATAAGCAATATTTTGAAGAAAAAATGCTTCTGAATGGACAAGAGAGGTAAATCAGCTTTCCCATGCGTAAATCATGCAGAAAATGCCCCCAACGCCTTTTCTCGCCTTGAAAAGCCCAAAAAGACACAGAAAACAGATACATTGTGAATCTACAGAACATAACCAAAACTCATTATATCGTCTTGAAACATCATGTTTCGACTCAATTCTAACAAGAATAAGCAATGTTTTGAGGAAAAATTGCTTTAAATTGAAGAAAACAGGTAAATCAGCTTTCCCATGCTTAAATCATGCTGAAACTGCCCCAAACGCCTTTTCTCGCCTTGAAAAGCCCAAAAAGACACAGAAAACAGATACATTGTGAATCTACAGAACATAACCAAAACTCATTATATCGTCTTGAAACATCATGTTTCGACTCAATTCTAACAAGAATAAGCAATATTTTGTGGAAAAATTGCTTCAAATTGAAAGAAACAATTAAATCAGCTTTCCCATGCGTAAATCATGCTGAAACTGCCCCAAACGCCTTTTCTCGCCTTGAAAAGCCCAAAAAGACACAGAAAACAGATACATTGTGAATCTACAGAACATAACCAAAACTCATTATATCGTCTTGAAACATCATGTTTCGACTCAATTCTAACAAGAATAAGCAATATTTTGAAGAAAAAATG
The DNA here is from genome assembly GCA_029721515.1 of Synanceia verrucosa. Classification (NCBI taxonomy): domain Eukaryota; kingdom Metazoa; phylum Chordata; class Actinopteri; order Perciformes; family Synanceiidae; genus Synanceia; species Synanceia verrucosa. The sequence goes on from JAQQSB010002292.1 coordinate 6,809, forward strand.
CTTCTGAATGGACAAGAGAGGTAAATCAGCTTTCCCATGCGTAAATCATGCTGAAACTGCCCCAAACGCCTTTTCTCGCCTTGAAAAGCCCAAAAAGACACAGAAAACAGATACATTGTGAATCTACAGAACATAACCAAAACTCATTATATCGTCTTGAAACATCATGTTTCGACTCAATTCTAACAAGAATAAGCAAGATTTTGTGGAAAAATGCTTTTGAATGGACAAGAGAGGTAAATCAGCTTTCCCATGCGTAAATCATGCTGAAACTGCCCCAAACGCCTTTTCTCGCCTTGAAAAGCCCAAAAAGACACAGAAAACAGATACATTGTGAATCTACAGAACATAACCAAAACTCATTATATCGTCTTGAAACATCATGTTTCGACTCAATTCTAACAAGAATAAGCAATGTTTTGAGGAAAAATTGCTTTAAATTGAAGAAAACAGGTAAATCAGCTTTCCCATGCTTAAATCATGCTGAAACTGCCCCAAACGCCTTTTCTCGCCTTGAAAAGCCCAAAAAGACACAGAAAACAGATACATTGTGAATCTACAGAACATAACCAAAACTCATTATATCGTCTTGAAACATCATGTTTCGACTCAATTCTAACAAGAATAAGCAATGTTTTGAGGAAAAATTGCTTCTGATTGTAGAATAGAGGTAAATCAGCTTTCCCATGCTTAAATCATGCTGAAACTGCCCCAAACGCCTTTTCTCGCCTTGAAAAGCCCAAAAAGACACAGAAAACAGATACATTGTGAATCTACAGAACATAACCAAAACTCATTATATCGTCTTGAAACATCATGTTTCGACTCAATTCTAACAAGAATAAGCAATATTTTGTGGAAAAATTGCTTCAAATTGAAGAAAACAGGTAAATCAGCTTTCCCATGCTTAAATCATGCTGAAACTGCCCCAAACGCCTTTTCTCGCCTTGAAAAGCCAAAAAATACAGAAAACATATACATTGTGAATCTACAGAACTTAACAAAACTCATTATATCGTCTTGAAACATCATGTTTAGACTCAATTCTAACAAGAATAAAGCAATATTTTGAGGAAAAATGCTTCTGACTGGACAAGAGAGGTAAATCAGCTTTCCCATGCGTAAATCATGCTGAAACTGCCCCAAACGCCTTTTCTCGCCTTGAAAAGCCCAAAAAGACACAGAAAACAGATACATTGTGAATCTACAGAACATAACCAAAACTCATTATATCGTCTTGAAACATCATGTTTCGACTCAATTCTAACAAGAATAAGCAATATTTTGAAGAAACAATGCTTCTGAATGGACAAAACAGGTAAATCTGAGCTTTCCCATGCGTAAATCATGCTGAAACTGCCCCAAACGCCTTTTCTCGCCTTGAAAAGCCCAAAAAGACACAGAAAACAGATACATTGTGAATCTACAGAACATAACCAAAACTCATTATATCGTCTTGAAACATCATGTTTCGACTCAATTCTAACAAGAATAAGCAATATTTTGAAGAAAAAATGCTTTAAATTGAAGAAAACAGGTAAATCAGCTTTCCCATGCTTAAATCATGCTGAAACTGCCCCAAACGCCTTTTCTCGCCTTGAAAAGCCCAAAAAGACACAGAAAACAGATACATTGTGAATCTACAGAACATAACCAAAACTCATTATATCGTCTTGAAACATCATGTTTCGACTCAATTCTAACAAGAATAAAAAATATTTTGTAGAAGAATTCCTACTGAATGGAAAACAGGTAAATCAGCTTTCCCATGCGTAAATCATGCTGAAACTGCCCCAAACGCCTTTTCTCGCCTTGAAAAGCCCAAAAAGACACAGAAAACAGATACATTGTGAATCTACAGAACATAACCAAAACTCATTATATCGTCTTGAAACATCATGTTTCGACTCAATTCTAACAAGAATAAGCAATGTTTTGAGGAAAAATTGCTTCAAATTGAAGAAAACAGGTAAATCAGCTTTCCCATGCTTAAATCATGCTGAAACTGCCCCAAACGCCTTTTCTCGCCTTGAAAAGCCCAAAAAGACACAGAAAACAGATACATTGTGAATCTACAGAACATAACCAAAACTCATTATATCGTCTTGAAACATCATGTTTCGACTCAATTCTAACAAGAATAAGCAATATTTTGTGGAAAAATTGCTTCAAATTGAAGAAAACAGGTAAATCAGCTTTCCCATGCTTAAATCATGCTGAAACTGCCCCAAACGCCTTTTCTCGCCTTGAAAAGCCCAAAAAGACACAGAAAACAGATACATTGTGAATCTACAGAACATAACCAAAACTCATTATATCGTCTTGAAACATCATGTTTCGACTCAATTCTAACAAGAATAAGCAATATTTTGAAGAAAAATTGCTTCTTATTGTAGAAGAGAGGTAAATCAGCTTTCCCATGCGTAAATCATGCTGAAACTGCCCCAAACGCCTTTTCTCGCCTTGAAAAGCCCAAAAAGACACAGAAAACAGATACATTGTGAATCTACAGAACATAACCAAAACTCATTATATCGTCTTGAAACATCATGTTTCGACTCAATTCTAACAAGAATAAGCAATGTTTTGTGGAAAAATTGCTTAATTTTGAAGAAAACAGGTAAATCAGCTTTCCCATGCGTAAATCATGCTGAAACTGCCCCAAACGCCTTTTCTCGCCTTGAAAAGCCCAAAAAGACACAGAAAACAGATACATTGTGAATCTACAGAACATAACCAAAACTCATTATATCGTCTTGAAACATCATGTTTCGACTCAATTCTAACAAGAATAAGCAATATTTTGTGGAAAAATTGCTTCAAATTGAAAGAAAACAGGTAAATCAGCTTTCCCATGCTTAAATCATGCTGAAACTGCCTTTTCTCGCCTCGAAAAGCCCAAAAAGAGACAGAAAACAGATACATTGTGAATCTACAGAACATAACCAAAACTTATTATATAGTGTTGAAACATCATGTTTCGACTCAATTCTAACAAGAATAAGCAATATTTTGAAGAAAAAATGCTTCTGAATTGAAGAAAACAGGTAAATCAGCTTTCCCATGCTTAAATCATGCTGAAACTGCCCCAAACGCCTTTTCTCGCCTTGAAAAGCCCAAAAAGACACAGAAAACAGATACATTGTGAATCTACAGAACATAACCAAAACTCATTATATCGTCTTGAAACATCATGTTTCGACTCAATTCTAACAAGAATAAGCAATATTTTGTGGAAAAATTGCTTTAAATTGAAGAAAACAGGTAAATCAGCTTTCCCATGCTTAAATCATCCTGAAAATGCCCCAAACGCCTTTTCTCGCCTTGAAAAGCCCAAAAAGACACAGAAAACAGATACATTGTGAATCTACAGAACATAACCAAAACTCATTATATCGTCTTGAAACATCATGTTTCGACTCAATTCTAACAAGAATAAGCAATGTTTTGAGGAAAAATTGCTTCTGAATGGACAAGGAGAGGTAAATCAGCTTTCCCATGCGTAAATCATGCTGAAACTGCCCCAAACGCCTTTTCTCGCCTTGAAAAGCCCAAAAAGACACAGAAAACAGATACATTGTGAATCTACAGAACATAACCAAAACTCATTATATCGTCTTGAAACATCATGTTTCGACTCAATTCTAACAAGAATAAGCAATATTTTGTGGAAAAATTGCTTCAAATTGAAGAAAACAGGTAAATCAGCTTTCCCATGCTTAAATCATGCTGAAACTGCCCCAAACGCCTTTTCTCGCCTTGAAAAGCCCAAAAAGACACAGAAAACAGATACATTGTGAATCTACAGAACATAACCAAAACTCATTATATCGTCTTGAAACATCATGTTTCGACTCAATTCTAACAAGAATAAGCAATATTTTGTGGAAAAATGCTTCTGAATGGACAAGAGAGGTAAATCAGCTTTCCCATGCGTAAATCATGCTGAAACTGCCCCAAACGCCTTTTCTCGCCTTGAAAAAACCAAAAAGACACAGAAAACAGATACATTGTGAATCTACAGAACATAACCAAAACTCATTATATCGTCTTGAAACATCATGTTTCGACTCAATTCTAACAAGAATAAGCAATATTTTGTGGAAAAATTGCTTCAAATTGAAGAAAACAGGTAAATCAGCTTTCCCATGCTTAAATCATGCTGAAACTGCCCCAAACGCCTTTTCTCGCCTTGAAAAGCCCAAAAAGACACAGAAAACAGATACATTGTGAATCTACAGAACATAACCAAAACTCATTATATCGTCTTGAAACATCATGTTTCGACTCAATTCTAACAAGAATAAGCAATATTTTGAAGAAAAAATGCTTCTGAATGGACAAGAGAGGTAAATCAGCTTTCCCATGCGTAAATCATGCTGAAACTGCCCCAAACGCCTTTTCTCGCCTTGAAAAGCCCAAAAAGACACAGAAAACAGATACATTGTGAATCTAAAGAACATAACCAAAAATCATTATATCGTCTTGAAACATCATGTTTCGACTCAATTCTAACAAGAATAAGCAATATTTTGTTGAAAAATTGCTTCTTATTGTAGAATAGAGGTAAATCAGCTTTCCCATGCTTAAATCATGCTGAAACTGCCCCAAACGCCTTTTCTCGCCTTGAAAAGCCCAAAAAGACACAGAAAACAGATACATTGTGAATCTACAGAACATAACCAAAACTCATTATATCGTCTTGAAACATCATGTTTCGACTCAATTCTAACAAGAATAAGCAATATTTTGTAGAAAAATTGCTTCTGAATGGACAAGAGAGGTAAATCAGCTTTCCCATGCGTAAATCATGCTGAAACTGCCCCAAACGCCTTTTCTCGCCTTGAAAAGCCCAAAAAGACACAGAAAACAGATACATTGTGAATCTACAGAACATAACCAAAACTCATTATATCGTGTTGAAACATCATGTTTCGACTCAATTCTAACAAGAATAAGCAATATTTTAAAGAAAAAAAAATGCTTCTGAATGGACAAGAGAGGTAAATCAGCTTTCCCATGCGTAAATCATGCTGAAACTGCCCCAAACGCCTTTTCTCGCCTTGAAAAGCCCAAAAAGACACAGAGAACAGATACATTGTGAATCTACAGAACATAACCAAAACTCATTATATCGTGTTGAAACATCATGTTTCGACTAAATTCTAACAAGAATAAGCAATATTTTGTAGAAAAATTGCTTCTGAATGGACAAGAGAGGTAAATCAGCTTTCCCATGCGTAAATCATGCTGAAACTGCCCCAAACGCCTTTTCTCGCCTTGAAAAGCCCAAAAAGACACAGAAAACAGATACATTGTGAATCTACAGAACATAACCAAAACTCATTATATCGTCTTGAAACATCATGTTTCGACTCAATTCTAACAAGAATAAGCAATATTTTGTAGAAAAAATGCTTCTGAATGGACAAGAGAGGTAAATCAGCTTTCCCATGCTTAAATCATGCTGAAACTGCCCCAAACGCCTTTTCTCGCCTAGAAAAGACCAAACAGACGCAGAAAACAGATACATTGTGAATCTACAGAACATAACCTAAACTCATTATATCGTCTTGAAACATCATGTTTCGACTCAATTCTAACAAGAATAAGCAATATTTTGTGGAAAAATTGCTTCGGAATGAAGACAAAGAGGTAAATCAGCTTTCCCATGCTTAAATCATGCTGAAACTGCCCCAACCGCCTTTTCTCGCCTTGAAAAGCCCCCAAAGACGCAGAAAACAGATACATTGTGAATCTACAGAACATAACCAAAACTCATTATATCGTCTTGAAACATCATGTTTCGACTCAATTCTAACAAGAATAAGCAAGATTTTGTGGAAAAATGCTTTTGAATGAAGACTAGAGGTAAATCAGCTTTCCCATGCGTAAATCATGCTGAAACTGCCCCAAACGCCTTTGCTCGCCTTGAAAAGCCCAAAAGACACAGAAAACAGATACATTGTGAATCTACAGAACATATAGCAAAACTCATTATATCGTCTTGAAACATCATGTTTCGACTCAATTCTAACAAGAATAAGCAATATTTTGAAGAAAAATGCTTCTGAATGGACAAGAGAGGTAAATCAGCTTTCCCATGCTTAAATCATGCTGAAACTGCCCCAAACGCCTTTTCTCGCCTTGAAAAGCCCAAAAGACACAGAAAACAGATACATTGTGAATCTACAGAACATAACCAAAACTCATTATATCGTGTTGAAACATCATGTTCCGACTCAATTCTAACAAGAATAAGCAATATTTTGTGGAAAAATTGCTTCTGAATGGACAAGAGAAGTAAATCAGCTTTCCCATGCGTAAATCATGCTGAAACTGCCCCAAACGCCTTTTCTCGCCTTGAAAAGCCCAAAAAGACACAGAAAACAGATACATTGTGAATCTACAGAACATAACCAAAACTCATTATATAGTGTTGAAACATCATGTTTCGACTCAATTCTAACAAGAATAAGCAATATTTTGTGGAAAAATTGCTTCAAATTGAAGAAAACAGGTAAATCAGCTTTCCCATGCTTAAATCATGCTGAAACTGCCCCAAACGCCTTTTCTCGCCTTGAAAAGCCCAAAAAGACACAGAAAACAGATACATTGTGAATCTACAGAACATAACCAAAACTCATTATATCGTCTTGAAACATCATGTTTCGACTCAATTCTAACAAGAATAAGCAATATTTTGTGGAAAAATTGCTTTTGAATGAAGAAAACAGGTAAATCAGCTTTCCCATGCGTAAATCATGCTGAAACTGCCCCAAACGCCTTTTCTCGCCTTGAAAAGCCCAAAAAGACACAGAAAACAGATACATTGTGAATCTACAGAACATAACCAAAACTCATTATATCGTCTTGAAACATCATGTTTCGACTCAATTCTAACAAGAATAAGCAAGATGTTGTGGAAAATTGCTTTTGAATGACGACTAGAGGTAAATCGGCTTTCCCATGCGTAAATCATGCTGAAACTGCCCCAAACGCCTTTTCTCGCCTTGAAAAGCCCAAAAAGACACAGAAAACAGATACATTGTGAATCTACAGAACATAACCAAAACTCATTATATCGTCTTGAAACATCATGTTTCGACTCAATTCTAACAAGAATAAACAATATTTTGAAGAAAAAATGCTTCTGAATGGACAAGAGAGGTAAATCAGCTTTCCCATGCGTAAATCATGCTGAAACTGCCCCAAACGCCTTTTCTCGCCTTGAAAAGCCCAAAAAGACACAGAAAACAGATACATTGTGAATCTACAGAACATAACCAAAACTCATTATATCGTCTTGAGACATCATGTTTCGACTCAGTTCTAACAAGAATGAGCAAGATTTTGTGGAAAAATGCTTTTGAATGAAGACTAGAGGTAAATCGGCTTTCCCATGCGTAAATCATGCTGAAACTGCCCCAAACGCCTTTTCTCGCCTTGAAAAGCCCAAAAAGACACAGAAAACAGATACATTGTGAATCTACAGAACATAACCAAAACTCATTATATCGTCTTGAAACATCATGTTTCGACTCAATTCTAACAAGAATAAGCAATATTTTGAAGAAAAAATGCTTCAAATTGAAGAAAACAGGTAAATCAGCTTTCCCATGCTTAAATCATGCTGAAACTGCCCCAAACGCCTTTTCTCGCCTTGAAAAGCCCAAAAAGACACAGAAAACAGATACATTGTGAATCTACAGAACATAACCAAAACTCATTATATCGTCTTGAAACATCATGTTTCGACTCAATTCTAACAAGAATAAGCAATATTTTGTGGAAAAATTGCTTCAAATTGAAGAAAACAGGTAAATCAGCTTTCCCATGCTTAAATCATGCTGAAACTGCCCCAAACGCCTTTTCTCGCCTTGAAAAGCCCAAAAAGACACAGAAAACAGATACATTGTGAATCTACAGAACATAACCAAAACTCATTATATCGTCTTGAAACATCATGTTTCGACTCAATTCTAACAAGAATAAGCAATGTTTTGAGGAAAAATTGCTTCTGAATGGACAAGGAGAGGTAAATCAGCTTTCCCATGCGTAAATCATGCTGAAACTGCCCCAAACGCCTTTTCTCGCATAGAAAGGCCCAACTACACAGAAAACAGATACATTGTGAATCTACAGAACATAACCAAAACTCATTATATCGTCTTGAAACATCATGTTTCGACTCAATTCTAACAAGAATAAGCAAGATTTTGTGGAAAAATGCTTTTGAATGAAGACTAGAGGTAAATCGGCTTTCCCATGCGTAAATCATGCTGAAACTGCCCCAAACGCCTTTTCTCGCCTTGAAAAGCCCAAAAAGACACAGAAAACAGATACATTGTGAATCTACAGAACATAACCAAAACTCATTATATCGTCTTGAAACATCATGTTTCGACTCAATTCTAACAAGAATAAGCAATATTTTGTGGAAAAATTGCTTCAAATTGAAGAAAACAGGTAAATCAGCTTTCCCATGCGTAAATCATGCTGAAACTGCCCCAAACGCCTTTTCTCGCCTTGAAAAGCCCAAAAAGACACAGAAAACAGATACATTGTGAATCTACAGAACATAACCAAAACTCATGATATCGTCTTGAGACATCATGTTTCGACTCAATTCTAACAAGAATAAGCAAGATTTTGTGGAAAAATGCTTTTGAATGGACAAGAGAGGTAAATCAGCTTTCCCATGCGTAAATCATGCTGAAACTGCCCCAAACGCCTTTTCTCGCCTTGAAAAGCCCAAAAAGACACAGAAAACAGATACATTGTGAATCTACAGAACATAACCAAAACTCATTATATCGTCTTGAAACATCATGTTTCGACTCAATTCTAACAAGAATAAGCAATGTTTTGAGGAAAAATTGCTTTTGAATGGACAAGAGAGGTAAATCAGCTTTCCCATGCGTAAATCATGCTGAAACTGCCCCAAACGCCTTTTCTCGCCTTGAAAAGCCCAAAAAGACACAGAAAACAGAATTACATTTGTGAATCACTACAGAACATAAGCAAAACTCCATTATATCGATCTTGAGACATCAAATGTTTCGACTCAATTCCCTAACAAGAATAAGCAATGTTTTGTGGAAAAATTAGCTTCAAATTGAAAGAAAACAGGTAAATCAGCTTTCCCATGTACGTAAATCATGCTGAAACTGCCCCCAGAAAACGCCTTTTCTCGCCTTGAAAAGCCCAAAAAGAACACAGAAAACAGATACATTGTGAATCTACAGAACATAACCAAAACTCATTATATCGTCTTGAAACATCATGATTCAAGAGCTCAATTCTAACAAGAATAAAGCAATATTTTGTGGAAAAATGGCTTCTGAATTGAAGACAAGAGAGGTAAATCAGCTTTCCCATGCTTTGTAAAATCATGCTGAAACTGCCCCAAACGCCTTTTCTCGCCTTGTAAAAGCCCAAAAGGAACACCAAGAGAAAACAGATACATTGTGAGATCTACAGAACACTAGCCAAAACTCATTATATCGTCTTGAGAACATCATGACGTTCGACTCCAATTCTAACAAGAATAAGCAATATTTTGTAGAAAAATTGCTTCAAATTATGAACAACAGAGTAAATCAGCTTTCCCATGGCTTAAATCATGCTGGAAACTGCCCTGACAAACGCCTTTTCTCGCCTTGAAAAAGCCCAAAAAAAGAGACACAGAAAACAGATACATTTATTGAATCACTACAGAGAACATAACCAAAACTCATTATAATCAAATCTTGAAACATCATGTTTCGACTCGAATTCTAACAAGAATAAAAGCAATATTTTGTGGAAAAGATTGCTTCAAATTGGAATGGCGAAAACAGGTAAAATCAGCTTTCCCATGCGTCAAATCATGCTGAAACTGCCCCAAACGCCTTTTCTATGCCTTGAAAGAGCCCAAAGGACACATGAAGAAACAGATACATTGTGAAGATCTACAGAACATATACCAAAACTCATTATATCGATCTTGAAACATCATGTTTCGACTCAATTCTAACAAGAATAAGCAATGTTTTGTGGAAAAATTGCTTCTGAATTGGACAGCTAGAGAGGTAAAATCAGCTTTCCCATGCGTAAATCATGCTGAAACTAGCCCCAAACGCCTTTTCTGTCGCCTTGAAAAGCCCAAAATAAGACACAGAAAACAGATACATTGTTGAATCTACAGGAACATAAGCAAAACTCATTATATCGTCTTGAAACATCATGTTTCGACTCAATTCTAACAAAGAATAAGCAGATGCGCATTTTGTGGAAAAATTGCTTCAAATTGAAGAAAACAGGTAAATCAGCTTTCCCATGTCGTAAATCATGCTGAAACTGCCCCAAACGCCTTTTCTCATGCCTTGAAAAGCCCAAAGAACACAGAAGAAGAAAGCAAGATACGATTGTGTGAGATCTACAGAACATAACCAAAACTCATTATATATCGTCTTGAAACATCATGTTTCGACTCAATTCCTAACAAAGAATAAGCAATGTTTTGAGGAAAAATTGCTTTTAAATTGAAGAAAACAGGTAAATCCAGCTTTCCCCATGCATAAATCGATGCTGGAAACTGCCCCAAACGCCTTTTCTCGCCTTGAAAAAGCCCAAAAGAAGACACAGAAAACAGAATACATTGTACAGAATCTACAAGAACATAACCAAAACTCATTACTATCGATAACTTGAAACATCATGTTTCCGACTCAATTCTAACAAGAATAAGCAATATTTTGTGGAAAAATTGCTTTAAATTGAAGAAAGAAAACAGGAGTAAAATCAGCTTTCCCATGCTTAAATCATCCTGAAAATGCCCCAAACGCCTTTTCTCGCCTTGAAAAGCCCAAAAAGACACAGAAAACAGATACATTGTGAATCTACAGAACATAACCAAAACTCATTATATCGTGTTGAATCATGATCTTTCTGCTCAAATCTAACAAGAATAAGCAATATTTTGTGGAAAAATTGCTTCAAATTGAAGAAAACAGGTAAATCAGCTTTCCCATGCTTAAATCATGCTGAAACTGCCCCAAACGCCTTTTCTCGCCTTGAAAAGCCCAAAAAGACACAGAAAACAGATACATTGTGAATCTACAGAACATAACCAAAACTCATTATATCGTCTTGAGACATCATGTTTCGACTCAATTCTAACAAGAATAAGCAAGATTTTGTGGAAAAATGCTTTTGAATGAAGACTAGAGGTAAATCGGCTTTCCCATGCGTAAATCATGCTGAAACTGCCCCAAACGCCTTTTCTCGCCTTGAAAAACCCAAAGACACAGAAGAAAACAGATACATTGTGTGAATCTACAGGAACATAACCAAAACTTCATTATATCTAGTCTTGAAACATCAGTGTTTTCGAGCTCAATTCTAACAAGAATAAAGCAATATTTTGTGGAAAAATTGCTTCAAATTAGAAGAAAACAGATAAATCAAGCTTTCCCATGCTTGAAATCATGCTAAGAAACTGCCCACAAACGCCTTTTCTCACGCCTTAGAAAAGCCCAAAAAGACACAGAAAACAGATACATTGTGAATCTACAGAGGAACATAACCAAAACTCATTATATCGTGCTTGAAACATCATGTTTTCGACTCAATTCTAACAAAGAATAAGCAATATTTTGTAGAAAAAATGCTTCTGAATGGACAAGAGAGGTAAATCAGCTTTCCCATGTTACCGTAAATCATGCTGAAAACTGCCCCAAACGCCTTTTTCTCGCCTTAGTAAAAGCCCAAAAAGACACAGAGAAAACAGATACATTGTGAATCTACAGAACATAACCAAAAACTCATTATATCGTCTTAGAAACATCATGTTTCGACTCAATTCTAACAAGAATAAGCAATATTTTGTAGGAAAAAATTGCTTCTGAATGGACAAAGAGGGGTAAATCAGCTTTCCCATGCTTAAATCATGCTGAAACTGCCCCAAACGCCTTTTCTCGCCTTGTAGAAAGCCCAAAAGAGACACAGAAAACAGATACATTGTGAATCTACAGAGACATAACCAAAACTCTCATTATATCGTCTTGAAACATCATGTTTCGACTCAATTCTAACAAGAATAAGCAATGTTTTGTGGAAAAATTGCTTTTGAAGTGAAGACTAGAGGGTAAAATGCAGCTTTTTCCCATGCGTAAATCATTGCTGCAAACATGCCCCCAAACGCCTTTTCTACGCCTTGAAAAAGCCCAAAAGACACAGAAAACAGATACATTGTGAATCTACAGAACATAACCAAAACTCATTATATCGTCTTGAAACATCCATGTATTTCAGACTCCAATTCCTAACAAGAATAAGCAGATTTTTTTATTAGGTATGGAAGAAGAAGAAAAATTGGCTTTTGAATGGACCAAGACTAGGAGGTAAATCAGCTTTCCCATGCGTAAATCATGCTGGAAACTGCCCCAAAACGCCTTTTCTACGCCTTAAAAGAAGCCCAAAGAACACAGAAAACAGATACATTGTGAATCTTACAGGAACATAACCAAAACTCATTATAGCATCGTCTTGAAACATCATGTTTCGACTCAATTCTAACAAGAATAAGCAATATTTTGTGGAAAAATTGCTTCAAATTGAAGAAAACAGGTAAATCAGCTTTTCCCCCATGCGTAAATCATGCTGAAACTGCCCCCAAACGCCTTTTCTGCGCCTTGAAAAGCCCCAAAAGACACAGAAAACAGATTACATTGTGAATCTACAGAACATGACCAAAACTCATTATATCGTCTTGAAACATCATGTTTCGACTCAATTCTAACAAGAATAAGCAATATTTTTGTAGAAAAAATGCTTCTGAATTGGAACAAAGAGAGGTAAAATCAGGCATGTATGCTGTGAAATCGTGCGCGCAGGCCCTTTCAAACGCCTTTTCTGCGCCTTGAAAAGCCCAAAGACACAGAAAACAGATACATTGTGAATCTACAGAACATAACCAAAACTCATTATATGAAGTCTTGAAACATCATGTTTTGAGCTCAGATTCTAACAAGAATAAGCAATATTTTGTGGAAAAATGCTTTTGAATGAAGACTAGAGGTAAATCAGCTTTCCCATGCGTAAATCATGCTGAGAACTGCCCCAAACGCCTTTTCTCAGCAGCTTGAAAAGCCCAAAAGACACAAGAAAACAGATACATTGTGAAATCTACAGAAACCATAACCAAAACTCATTATATATAGATCTTGAATCATCAGTGTTTCGACTCAATTCTAACAAGAATAAGCAATATTTTGTGGAAAAAATTGCTTCAAATTAAGAAGAAAACAGGTCAAATCAGCTTTCCCATGCTTAAATCATGCACTGAAACTTTGCCCCCAAACGCCTTTTCTCGCCTTGAAAAAGCCCAAAAAGACACAGAAAACAGATACATTGTGAATCTACAGAACATAACCAAAACTCATTATATCGTCTTGTAACATCATGTTTCGACTCAATTCCTAACAAGAATAAGCAATATTTTGTACAGAAAAATTGCTTCAAATTGACAAGAAAACAGAGTAAATCAGCTTTCCCATGCTTAAATCATGCTGAAACTGCCCCAAACGCCTTTTCTCGCCTTGAAAGAGCCCAAAAAGACACAGAAAACAGATACATTGTGAATCTACAGAACATAACCAAGGAAACTCATTATATCGTCTTGAAGGAAACATCATGTTTCGACTCAATTTCTAACAAGAATAAGCAAGATTTTGTGGAAAAATGCTTTTGAATGAAGACTAGAGGTAAATGCGGCTTTCCCATGCGTAAAATCATGCTGAAACTGCCCCAAACGCACTTTTCTCGCCTTGAAAAGCCCAAAAAGACACAGAAAACAGAACCACATTGTGAATCTACAGAACATAACCAAAACTCATTATATCGTCTTGAAACATCATGTTTCTGACTCAATTCTAACAAGAATAAGCAATATTTTGTGGAAAAATTGCTTCAAATTGCTTCAAATTGAAGAAAACAGGTAAATCCAGCTTTTCCCATGCGTAAATCATGCTGAAACTGCCCCAAACGCCTTTTCTCGCCTTGAAAAGCCCAAAAAGACCCTAGAAAACAGATCCATTGTGAATCTACAGAACATAACCAAAACTCATTATATCGTCTTGAAACATCATGTTTCTGACTCCAATTCCTAACAAGAATAAGCAAGATTTTGTGGAAAAATGCTTTTGAATGAAGACTAG
>JAQQSB010000937.1:0-53998 GCA_029721515.1 Synanceia verrucosa
AAAAAAGTCTATAAGTTACAAATCATGGACTAATTTTTATCTTTTTGGAGAAAATATGCCTGATTTTTTACACAGATGGAAAAAACAGTCTTGCTGTTTGTTTCATGTGGATTGAAGGATATCTCGGTCAAAACTTACCTTAATTCTAACGTGGTCTGGAGCGGTGCAAACCCACTGGTAATTAAGTCATTCAATAGCTTATTTCTGAGATTTTCGGGCCCAAATTTAAAAAACCGGTTTTCTGAATTTAGAAAAAGTTTTTCCGTCATCAAGTTTTTAATCCAAAACATGTTTGGTTTGCTTTTGGCTGGATTCGTCACGAATGAAAATATGCTATTCACCCATAACAGTAAAGTTTTATGTGTTGTCAAAGGAACAAAACAGTCAGGGAAAAAATTATTAGACCACCTTGTTTCTTCAATTTCTTGTTAATTTTAATCCCTGGCTCAACAAAAAGGTACATTTTTTTGGACAATTATAATGATAACAAAAAAAATATCATGGGGGTTTAATTTAAGAACTAAGGATTATTCATTTCCATGGTTTTTTTGATAAAAACCCAAATTATTTAAAATTCACATCAATACTATGGCATTTCCAAAAAAACACTACTTTAAGCATTCATGTTTCTTTTCTGTTTTGTTTTTAAACATTACACAAATTTAAAAGATTAAACCCATTTTTTTATGACTGCAGCCATGCGTCTTGGCATGCTCTCCCAGCTTCACATTGTTCTTTCAGCAGCCCATTCCTTTGGACAAATTAAACAAATTTTTTTTTTTTGGGCTTGTGGTTCTCCTTTTTGATTTTGATGATTTTCCACAGGTTTCAATTGCAATTAAGATCTGGTGATTAGCGCCAGGCATGTCGAATGTTTGGGTTTTCCCTCCCGGCTTTAACTGACCTTGCCTTGGAAAAGGGGGATTTCTTGTTGGGAAAAATCGGTTTCGGGGGCAGGAAGGTTTTTCCAGCTGATGGGGAAAAAGACTGAAAGGGTAGTCCTGCCCTTGACCGGGTTCATTCGGCCCTTTCCCCAAATTCATTTCCCCTGTTCCCTCAGACTGAAAAACGGTCATGACTGATCCACCCCATGTTTTACTGTGGGGGCAGACAGTCTGGGTTGAAAACTTCCAGGCTTCCTCCTAACCATTTTGGCGGGGTGGGCTAATTAAAAATTGGATTCTCACAAGAAACCCTGCCCAATCATCAACAGCCCAATCTTTGGTCTCGAGCAAAGGAAACCCCGGGCCTTTCCCCTCTGCCTTTCATTGATGGGGGTTTGCGTCTCTGGGGACTTCAAACCAGCTTCAAAAAAGGGGTTTAACTTCCTTTGGAGCAAGTCACATTTCTCACGTCCCCACTCTTTTTGGTCCCAGGTCTGGGATTCCTGTCAGGACGGATGAGTGCGGTATCGTGGGGAAAAAAGGCTTTTTTCTCCCCGGGCCAGAAAAATTGGTAGTGCCATGTTGCTTGTTTTTTGTTGGAATGAGGGGCTTTTTGGGGAAATCTTAGTTTTTTTCTGTCTCCCTCAGCCAATTTCAGCAGTGCCGTGGCTCCTTTGTTGCTTCACATAATTCTTTTTTTAGGCATTATGTGAGGGGTAACTTCTATTTTTTCCACAAATTAACGGAAACCACTCTGGGCCTTTTCATTGCAGTCTGCTTGGTAAAAGGCCTCTTATTCCCTGGGAATCAATTAAGCTTAAGAATGTCAAATAGGACAAAAAATATTATGTGACCAGCTGCATTTTTTTGTGTTCTTTTGTATTATACTTTAGTGGTACAGATATTAGAATGAAAAAGAAATTTAAAAGAAAAAAAGGGTGGTCTAAAAATTTTTTTCCTGCTGAAAAAGTGCTAAATTGCCCAAACCCAAAAAAACTCCCCCGGACTTTGGAGTGCATGGGATCATCTTCGTGAACACTGGATCGATCCGATAAATGGGTTAAACCCAGCTTAAAGGTTCCTCTGATGAATTAAATTTGAATCTGAAACAGGATTGGTGGTCAATGTATCAAAACGCCTTTGAATCTAACAAGAAAAGTACTGAGAAATCCCTGTCGCACAATTACAGGTTTGGAAATTTCCCAGAGCTATCTCGGTCTTGATATTTCAAATCGCCCCAAATCCTCAAATGATTTTGTTCGGGAAAGTCACACAGCACTCCCCTGTTTTCTCAAGGATCTTAAAAAGGGAAAAAGGAAGGTTGGATATGGTCTATAGTTAAATTTTGGATCAAGCGGGCTTTTTCAGAAGAGGTTTATTCGCTATTTTAAAAGGGCGATTGCCTGACAGAAAAGATAATTGATCATGTTTAAAAAAGGGTGCTCAAAACTAAAATTTTTTTAAGCATGAAGTTGGGATGGGATCTGAGACAGGAGCACTTACACAAGTCTTGATGCTCAGATTTGCAGCACTATCTCCAAATTATAAATTTAGTGGACTGAAGTCTGACCCTCAAATAGGTTAGGCACAATTAAAGCTAATGGGTTTATCCTTAAACTTGGCACAGCACTATCAGAAAAACATCTGGTGTAAAGTTTACCTGATGGGTGTGTCAAAAATAAAATTCAAGGGAAAGTAATGGTTGATAAGAAAGGGAATTCTGTTTGGACTATAAATATTCTATTTAATGGGAGGTCAGGAATAAGCGTATGGTTAAAACAGTGGGTTGGGTTTCCCTGAACATTCTGAAAAAGCCAATTGAATCTAACAGCGGAAAAAAAAACAATTTCACTATCTGTCAATATTAAAGTCCCCTACAAAAAAACATCAGTTCTCAGGACTAAGTTGATTAAAAACTCAGAAACTCAGATAAAAATTCAGAATATGGACCTGGGCCGTAACTATAACAAAAAAAATAGCTTTCTCTGTTTCCTTTAGGATGAAAGACTGAACCAGGCTTTCAAAGACTTAAGAGCTTTTGGTCTCAATGGATTTTTAAATAATGTTTTACTACATCAGGATGTTCACGGGCCCTTTGGCAAAGAAACCTCAGTTAAAAATTTTAAAATGTGCTTTGCTCGGCGGTAAACACACATAGTCGGCAGTTATTTTCAATATGGATTTAAAACTTTTTTTAATGAAAACACATTTTCCCTCCCTTCTTTCCCAGGACATATAGTCCCAATCGGCTGACCTCACCGGCCCACACCTCTCACCAAGTGGAAAGAAACAGGAATTCTTCTTCAGAGCTAAAATTTGGTCCTCCTCAAAACCTGCTGATGAACTTTTCAGTCAAGCAACCTCTGATGTTCGTCCGTTGTTTAAAAGCTGCCAGTGGGACAAAAGGAAACCAGCAGGGGGTGGGGGGTGGTGGAGCTTTGGGTCAGGACCACCTTCCTCAGACTGTTTCTCAGTAAAATCTGTCTCAAAACCTGGGTGTTAGCAACATTCTGAAACCATGATGTCATCTGTATTTGATGGATGTTCAAATGTTTTCATGTTTTTAAATTTCCATTCTACTCTTTTTCCCATTGATTCTGTTTTTGCTGTGGATCCATTTTGCTTTTTTCATCATAAAAACTTTTTTTTGCTGATTCTTAAAATGGCAAATAAGTTCACTAAAAATAAAACATGAATGTTTTTAAAACATTCAAAAGTAATCAAATAAACCACAGACTATGGATTTTCATTTAATTTTTGTTGATATTCTTTTTAATATTAGTGAAATGAATAATATAATAGTGAATATTATCGAATTTCCCCCCTTCTTTGTTTGATTTTTGTCTAAGTTTCAGTGGTTTAAAGCCCCAGGTGTCACCATGGAACCAAAAAGGACTTTATCTTAAAATCAGATAAAACGGTTGTGTGCCCCACACAGAAAAATTAGTCTGGCCAGTGGTGGGCCACCCTCCCCCATTTGGGCCCCCTATACTTAATTCCCGGGTGCCGGGGGGAAATCTGGGTTTCCCCGCATGATTTTGCCAGTTCTGATTGGATATGTCCCCTTCCTGGCCGGTGTTGGGGGATAAGTTTTTTTTTTTCCCAGATTAACCCCCTTTGCCCCGGCTGGCTAAGAGGAAAAACAAGTTTCAAAACTGGTTCCAGATGTCGTCTTATAAACCTAACCAAAACCACTTCTTTGCCCCACTCCCTGCCTTTTGGGCCCCAAAAACAGAATCCCCAACAAAGACAGTACCAAAATTTATTTATTAATAAATAACAATATTCAAAACTGTGAAAAAAAGGAAAAAGTTTTTTTTTAAAACAGTTTTATACAATATACAATATCTTTTCCCATACTGAACACAAATCCCCCCAAAAAAAAAATTATTTTGAATTTCAAACAATTGGAAATATCATGAAAACATTACCACAGAAATAAAGTTTGAGTGGGAAATCTTGTGGGGGCGGGGAAAAAGCGGTGTTACTCTTACTGCAATGAATAAAAAAAAAAAAGCTAATCCCGGGGCTAAAGCTAGAGCAACTAAAGCAATGGTAGTATCAATATTTTTTTTTTCTAAAAATACAATTCATTTAAAACTTCTTAAAACTTTTCTTCTGAAATTATAAAGGCAAGCTTTATACAATAATACATTAACTTATAAAGGCGACTAATAAAGAAACGAGAACTTAAATGCCCCAAAAGAAAATCATATTCTGCAGATTACAAGGTACAAGTCGTAAATATGCAGCTCAAAACAATAATCAAGTAGCAGAGGTCACTCTTACTTCAATGAATAGAACAAAAAGCTTCGCAGGCTAAAAGTTTGACACAAGAACTAAAGGAACGAGTTTACAATGGGTGCCATCACACTTCCTTTATCTTCATTGCTCTTCCCTGCATCCATTCTTTCCTCCCACCGTCGATCAGGTCAGGTGGAGCCCATCTCTTCACAGTAGTATCAATTTTGGTCAGTGGTCCCACTCGTTAGTCTGTTGCACCTCACGGCAGCTAAAAATACATATACACATGAACCTTACTTGGTATCAGCAGCTAATGTAGCTAGTGTGTGATTCCACTGACCAGGGGTAAAGGCTTCCTGTGGTTCAAGCTAACGCTGTTAGCTACTCCTACATTCGAACTGATGGATCTAAGACGCAGCTCTCTCCTAAACAGCATTGTCCTAACGACGCAACTTCCGGGATGTTTACAACTATCGTGAGTCCGATGTATCGCTGAATGCACGGAAGTGTTTCCCAAAAGCGAGGCTGGAACGATGCACTGTGGTTGCATCGAAAGTTGTATTGTTCAAACGAATAGCATGGAGTTTTTGAATGTGTCTGCTCAGGTGACGCCATGTCCTCTACTTCTTCTTGGGCTTGAAATGTCAGTATAGGCACCCTGTGATCCATGATCCCCCCTACAGCATGAATGAAGGATGTCACTTTTAACTTTCACCTCACAGTTGAGGTGAAAAGACGCAGTTATGTTTTAAAAAACAAATGTTTGTGTCGCCTCTAGAAGTTTCAAACATACAACGTAGATAGCCTACTGTTAAATAATTATATTATGTTATATTATATTATATTATTAGATAGATAGATAGATAGGTAGATAGATACTTTCTTCATCTCACACAGAGAAATTCACAATTCCAGCAGCTTGCAAGATGGAAACACACAGGGACATGCCGGGGTCAGGAGGATAAAAATAAAAAAAGATATGAAGTACCAAACTGTATACTGTAATAGATACACAAGAGGAACGTAAGGTGCAGGATTATGATAAAAATATGATGATAGATAATAATACGAGGTGCAATTTTTTTTATATACTATGAGATAAAAAGAGAAAATATAAGTCTGGATAGTTACACTGCACTTGTAAATGACAGTGTGTAACATACAGTTACATCTTTAAGATTTCTAACTGAAAATAAGTCATCATTAAAGCAGTCCAACAGAATAAGGTGATGATGTTATGATGCGTCTGTCTGAGTTAAGTTAACTGCTTTTGTCTTTGTGCATACATGTTGTCTTTGTCGCTTCCCTGTTTTATTTTGGAAATAACTGGAATGCTCCTCTCGCTTCAGATTCACACCTCCTCTTCCTCCTGTTTCCCGCTTGCAGACTGTCTGACCCTCGCCCTAATTGTCTCCACCTGCTCCCATCACCTCATGTATAAATAGTCCTGGTCTGCCCTGTCTCTGCTATGCGTGATTGTCATGTTCCCTGGCGCCCATGTGTTCCTCGCCCCCTCGCTTGCCTTCCACATTTTCCAGCTTCCTCGTGCCTCCAGTGGTAAATTTTTTGCTGTAATTTTGATAGCCTTTGGATTTTGTTTTTAAGCTAGAAGAATCCTCTCTTAGGAGTTGATCCAGTTGACCTTTAGTTTTTTGTTGTAAGTCTGCGGCCCCTTTAGCCCACAATGTAAGAAGAATCCTCTTCGGAGTTGGACCCTTGTGTTTGCTGTGTTTGTATTTTCGTGTTTAGTTCCCAGGTTTTGGTAATTCCTCCTCTTGTGCAGAGTTGTAGGTGTCCCGCTTATTAGCTGCTTCCCTTTTCTTTTTACAGGTAACGTTAAACTGTCTTTCCTTCTCGGCTTTGAGAGTGGTTTTGTTTCTTCTCTGCTAATAGCTCGAGAGTAGAGAGTGTAGATTCCCCAGACGCTGGGCTGGCCTTCCACCTGCCCGGTGGCGCTGGCTGTGCTCCACCTCCCTGCTGGAATACCGTGCCTGATTATCCTGTTAATTCAAATAAAGACTCTTGCAGAATCTGTAACCCTGTCTGTGAGTCATGCCTGGGTTCCTGGGCATGGATCCCTGTCAGGTGACCAACATCTGATGAACAAGTGGTGCTAAATGTTCTATAAATATTGCAAATACACCACTGGAGCAATGGAATACAAATGTCAGAAATATTAATTAGGCTACATCTTTTATCTGCCAAGCAAATGTAAAACATCTTAGGGAGGATTTGAACCCATGCCTAACTAAATGCCATGTTGGACACACTGTAGTGCCAAATCCATCTAACCACTGTCCTATCCCACCACCGAAAGTGATGCAGGAGCTGTAGGGATATATAGACTGAATGTATATATTTTATATGTCTTCGGGATGACATGATTATATGAAACAAACTGCATTCAGTTCTTGCTTTCAATGAGTAGGAAACACATGATCATGTTGATGAATATTTCCTAAAGTTGCTAAAGATGTCACACTGGCCTAATGAAATAAAACAACGCTTCTGGTCACAACACGCTTTCTGCAACGAATGCATCCGAGTGCTCCGAACACTTGAAACATCTGAAACTACGCTGCTCGACGATCGGAAGTTCAACGAACGCTGCTCCAACTTAGCATAGCACGCACGGTAGCTGGAGATTTTGAAAACGGTCAGAAAGGGGTTCAATGCTCGAAGTACTAATGCATCGCCACCGTGATTTCATGCTAACTTCTGTCGTGCTATTTAGGAAACGCACTCCCAGGTCTTATTGACATTCTGATGTGACATATACACATCCATCCATCCATTATCTACAGCTTATCCCCTCACATAGGGTCTGGTAAAGCTGGAGCTCATCCCAACTGTCTCAGGGCAGAAAGCAGGGCACAACCTTGGACAAGTCGCCACCTCATCGCAGGGCAATATATAGAGACAGACAACCACTCACATTCACACCTACGGTCAATTTAAGACTCTTTTGTTTAGCTTCCGAGATCAGACAAGATCGGGCAAGTTGGTATAGCCGTAAAGCACATCTACACATAGGATATGTAATTTTGTAGATCAGTCCAGTAATGAGCTGGCACTCCAGGAGAAAGCATATCTGAACATTGTATCGCACAATCACACAATTGAGTAAAAATGAGTAGTGTGCCATGTCCCATCCCATCCCAGGTCAGATGCGTGAATCGTAAAGCCTCTCCAGGGTTTGACTTGCTGGGACTTGCTGTGCTGCTGGAGCACCAAAAGCAAGAGCGAGAGAGTCAGAGCATGCACAGCTGCACTTGGAAATCACACAGATATACCAGAAACATTCGGGCCATTTTTGAGTGTGCTCCAGGCCGGTAATACTTAATGAGACGTGGGCGGCAGGTATTCACAGATGGGCTCAGTGGGTCAAGAGGGCTCAGCAGCTGGGAGACCAAATATCCCCACCTCACCCAGCTAGAAGTGTGCAAGCGCATGCTTGAACGCCACACCGATGTTTGTTTGTTGTGAGCTCAAGCCACAGGCACTGAACTCTGAGATTACGGGAACGCAGGAACCGCCAGTCAGAGTGCAGTGTCTGGGAACCGCACCTGTCAAGCGGCTGGTTCAACTCATACTTACCTGGCAGGGAGCATACCATGATCGCGAAGGTGGTCTGCCCAGGGCGAGGCTCCGCCTACTGCACTCCGGTGGTGCTGACCCCATCTCCCAAATGTAGGAATCTCAGAGGGTATAATTTCTGGTAGTCGGGGACTGGGCGTCACGCTTCCCCCTGCACTCGTAAGAACAAAAACGGAAGCGAGGTGCGCACTGCTTCCTTTCTCGCTTTCCCAAAAAGCGTGACTCAGCTGGAGGGCTTTGATGGGTTTTTTTTTTTTTGTGTTTTTTTTTTTTTTTTTTTTTCTGTGAGTCCCAAAACGTGGCAGTAGCTGCTGTGCAGCAGTGTCTGTTGAGCTATGTGTGTTGAGCTGCTCCCATTTTGGAGGATGTGGCCTACGCACTCCAGCCGGAGCCAAGTAACAGAAAGCTGCGAGGCATGTTTACTTGTGCCACACGCAGGCAAGATGGACCAGTTTTCCAACCACGCTACCAGCTTAGCTAAGATCAACTTTCTATTTGTCTTCCACACACGTGATAAGGCTCAAACCAAACGGCTGGAGCTTTCCAAAAATAGATTGAACTCATTTGTGCTCCTCTCCACGGAAGTCTCCTTAGCAAAAGGCGAAAAGAATTTGTGCGCAATGAAGAGAAACCAAAGCAAGCACAGACCTTTCTCCAAGAGCAGCCAAAGGTCTCCTGATTCTTCCCAGCCCGTGCTCCCTCAAGGGGTCAGCCTCACTGGGCGTGCTGCATTTCTCAGGCAGAGGCCACACCCACTCCCAATTTCTTGCTCACATGTTCACAGCTAATATTCCATCTGCTCCGCTTTAGTGTCAGCCATTCAAAAGGCAAAGATGTTTCAGAGCCGCGCATCTTCCCTCGGCACTTTTTCCAGGCTTCATCTTCCGCTGGAGCGAAGGCAGTACTTTCCTGCCAGTCGCCAAGGCTTGTACGCTGATTTGAACCAACGACGCCTCCACAAGAGACCCCTCTCGCTGAGTCGGGTAGCCGCTCAAGGAAACTGCGTTTACCGACCTCACAGCCACCCAAAAACAAAATCTGCTTCTGTTTTTCTCCGCTGGGCCACGGCACGAATCGAGTCTCACTCACGGGAGACGCCAAGCGCTCGGGTCTGCCAAACTTGACTTTGCACAAGCTCCAAAGGAGCATGCACCGCTCCCAGCGGCACTGCAATACAAGGTCGATGCGCGTGGAGTGAACGGGGCAAGCCTCCTTTTTCATCTCCTCATAGCAAAAATCTATTTAATATGTTGTCCCTGATAGGAGACATATCAAATATTAAACTGATAAGAACAGAGCTACGCTTTGGATCTTAGCCAAAAGGCCGAAGTTTATGACACCCAAGCGCTGCTGACCGACGCCACTTCCTGGCACACTTGTCACTTGCCGTGGTGCAGTCTTTCATTTGGACACAAATAACGGCTCCTCCTCAGCACTCCGCCAGATAGTTCGCCGCAATAAGCTCTGAAGCAGAACAGCACCAAAGCAAAGAGCTAGAGAGCCGTAGAGTGTGCAACAGCCGCATTTAAAATCACACAGATATATCAGAAACATTCGGGGCCATTTTGGAGTGTGCTCTAGGCCGGTAATACTTAACGAGACGCGGGCGGTGTGTATTCACAGATGGGCCCAGGCCGCAGCTCAGCAGGTTGGAGACCAAATATCCCCAAATTACTCACCCAGCTAGAAGTGTGCAAGCCGCATGCTTGAACGCCACAATCGATGTTTGTTTGTTGTGAGCTCAAGCCACAGGCACTGAACTCTGAGATTGGCTGGAAACGCAGGAACCGCCAGTCAGAGTGCAGTGTCTTTCGAACTGCACCTCTGCCTGCGGCTGGTTCAACCTGCTACTTACCTGGCAGGGTGATACCACATCAAGAAGGTGGTTCCATGATCAAGAAGGTGGTTCACCCAGGAGCAGAAGGTGGACTTACTTTCAGCTCTATTGTAGTCGTATGGGTATGGGACGTAATAGAGTGGACTTGTGCAGCTTCCTTTGCCAAATAATCCTCTCCTGATGGGAGGCCCACAATGGCATCAGCATCAAAGTCACGCCAACCAAGCAGGAATGCAGATACAGCTGATCTCTTGGAAGACCTGGGTGATGGACCGGTTGGTGTTCAGTAGACAAATTCTGCAAAAAGAACTCGACATCACTACCAACCAGCTAGACTATGTTCCTTGTGGTTTTCCTGGAAAGCAGATCTTTGAGGTTATATTTACCACCACGCCAACATTATGAAAGCTGTCTCGAGAAGTTTGACAAGAAAAAGAAGTCACAGCTAAGCTTCAGGAAGATCGCCATATCACCCTTGGCAGAAAGAGACTTGAAAACTGTTTATGTCATGATCTTCTCAGAAAGAGTCAGAAATCAAGATGTCTGGACATGGATGGCAATGATACTGTGAGGTAATAAATGCCATGGAAGTGATGGACATCGATGGGAGTCAAAGACAGGCACCAGGCGCTCTCCAAGTTCGACCATACATGACAGGGGGTCCTAAGCAGCATCTTCCAAACACCATTCAGTTTGGGAGCTTTCAGGGGTCTGGCCCATCTTGGTCAACCCAAAGAATGCCAGGAAATGTGGCAGCCTGAACACCTGGCTGCTGCATGTACAGTAGACGTGCCTGCAGGAACTGTAAAGCTTCAGGACCACTCAACAGCACAATGTCCAGTGCCGGTAAATGCAACCTCTGCTCCTTTCCCAAACATCGCTTTAAGGACTGCCTCGTTATTACCCAACCGAGTAAAGTGTCTACACGCAGATCAAACAGTACCCTTTAAGCCAGGAAGACTATGGATGAAATGTCTGGCGATATGATGACCAGGCACCTATCCCACATATAAACCAGGAGCAGCAGTCATCAAGTACTGTCCCTCCAACAACCAAGTGAACATCCAGCATGTGACCTGGAGGAGGGGGGTACAAGAGGGGACACAGGTCGTGGACTGGAGTGCTGGAACTATCTGAAGATGAGGAAGGAGGCCCAGCTCCTCCACCTCTTACAACGGCCTCCTCTCTTGCCTTGCATCAAGCAGAGCATCTTTCAAGCTCAAAGATAGAACTGACAATCGTGACTACGTTATGAGGCAGGAAATCGCCTATAGATGACCTGCTGGCTAACATCCCCCCTTCAAGAGACAAGCAAGCTGATCTTCTCTCTTCCAGGAGTTAGATGAGCCACACCCCAGCCTCCAAGCATCTGTGATGGAAATTTAGCTGATTGTATAAGCTGTTGAGTCTACTGAACTCGCGATGATGTCGCTGGAAGTTATCTTGTTTTAGTTTCTACAGAGAACAGTGTGTGTCTTTTTCCTCGCCATCAGGGGACTGATAGACTTGTGGACTCTGTCTACAGTAAAACATACAGCATGTTCGCTATCACTATGGACGCGTATTGCTTGTCAACGCAGGAACTCACGGCTAAGCATGTATGTATCTGTAGTGCATAAATGCTGTTTTTTTTTCCTTACATTCAGGATGGGCATTCACTCGCAAAGCTCTGTGCTGTGTGTCTGAATTTCTCATCTCTGTTCTACAGACAGATATTAAAAGCAACTTCTTTGGGCAACTGAATCAGTGAAGTTACTCACTCCTTGTGTAATTAAAGAACCCTGTGATATTAGACCATCCTGACAGAATATTTCCACAAATACCTTGGTGTCAGAATTTTGGGATCGCTCGAAAGTCCGTCCGACCCCGGGTCGATTGAGGGCTGATTTTTTTGACCTGGGTTGACGAACCCGCTCGCCACAAAAATCCTGAGGGATCGAGGACCCCAAGGCCCTGGGCCTGTGACTGACTCCCCAAGTTACTGATTTGCACAAGGACAACATTTGGTGAGATGGTTTACATTCCATTTATTATCATCTCTTCCTGATTCTGAGGTCCAGCACTGTTGCTCCCAAGAAAGAGGTAAATTGTGGGACTAATTTTAAAATACAAACTAAATCACCTCTGTTTCTCTTAAGATAATTGTGGGAATAGAATTGTGTCTATCTACAATAAGAAAGAATAATGAGTCCAGGACTCGAAGACGGCAAAAAACAAGAACAGGGTGTTTCTTTTTCTTGTTCTTTTTTTATTATTTTTGTCATTTCTGTGAGTTTTATGCTGTAATTGTGTGAGCTTTTCAGCAAGAACACTAAGGTAATTGTGTGAGCTTTTCAGCAAGAACACTAAGGTAATTGTGTGAGCTTTTCAGCAAGAACACTAAGGTAAAAATTGTGTAGAGCTTTTTTAGCAACGACTAAGGTGCAAAATTGTGTGAGCTTTTAGCAAGAACACTTTGAGATAAAATTGTGTGAGCTTTTTAGCAAGAACACTGAGATAAAATTGTGTGAGCTTCGACATGAACGCAGGTAAAATTGTGTGATTTTTAGCAAGAACACTGAGATAAAATTGTGTGAGCTTTTAGCAAGAACACTGAGGATAAAATTGTGTGAGCTTCTCGCAAGAACGCAGGTAAAATTGTGTGAGCTTTTTTAGCAAGAACACCAGATAAAATTGTGTGAGCTTCCGCAAGAACGCAGGTAAAATGTGTGTGAGCTTTTAGCAAGAACACTGAGATAAAATTGTGTGAGCTTCGCAAGAATCATGTTAAAGTGATAGTTTTTTTATCTATCTATTAAAAAAAAAAAAAAAAAAAAAAAAAAAACCTTATGGGGAACCAACAAACATGCTGGCCTCCTGCTGAGGTAGACTGCAGGGCCTATTATGGAGACCATGAAGAGAAAAATATGAGGAAGATAGTGTGCAGTATCTTCAATGTTGACTGTTGTTTAGTAGAAATCATGCTGTTACAAGTTAAAAGGAACTTGAGAAGGGTAAGAGTAAAGCTGCTTTGAGAACAAAAAATAGAATCAGATGTGTTTTTCCCCAAAAGGTTAAAGGAGTCCGAGTATCACAACGTTACTCCTCATCTACCCAGACATCACAGGCGCCTGAAAAGCTCAGTGTAAAAGGTAAGCACAAACCTTTCATTAGAATTGTGCATATTGATTATAACTAAAATGATGTCTGGTGTAGATGATGTTTAGTCTAAAGTGAGTCAATAAATATTATATTAATGGTAAAAGAGAAATTAGAGAAATAAGAGAAATGAGAAAGGGGAGGCTGAAGTCCTCACCTAAGAATATCATGCGCAGAAAAGAGGGAAAAGAGAATAAGATACACGTGTTGGGTTTAAATTATGTGGGCTGGGTCTTCTTTCTTCAAGAGTTAAAAGAAAAAGGAGGCCGGGTGAAAAAGAAAACTCTGGAAGACTGAGTGTGAGTATTACTTTTGGGGTGGTTTTGGTGCATAATTTGAGGTGTATTAAAACTGTTAGTGTTGAGACTGGGTTAGGACCCCCAGTAGTCAAAGCTCCAGTATAGTCACCAGGACTTTCTGTAGAAGCTTGCTGACTAGGTCTCCCTAACAGGGCATTGCGTCCATACACTTGAAATTGTGTGTGTGTATAGTGTTTTATGTGTGTACAATTCAAGTAAGTCCATAGAATTATGGTAATTAAAGGAGCAGGGCAAACAAAATTTAGAGAAGGAGTAGCTTTATGTGTATTTAGGAGGCATTAATCCTCAAATACCATAAGAAAAACAGGAAATTAGTGGATAAATTGAAACAGAATTTTTGTTTAAAAAAATAAATAAAATAAAATAGTTGATTTCCAGGGATGATGATGCTCTGCTACTTTTGGAGGAGAGTTTAAGTATAAGTTGATACAAGACTGGACAGACGACTCACTGATGAACACAGACACAGAGGGAGAGACAGAATGACCTAGAGAAGATAAAAACACAGAGAGGGAAGCATAGCGGTTGCTCGCAGACTTTTAAACTAAATGCTAGACCCTCACAAGAAATCAGTCAAATTCAGACTTCTATACAAGGGAAGAATAACTTAGACCCTAAACAAACTAATGGTATGAGAGAAGGGTTAACTCACACTAATATTTTCCCACATTTCCATTCACATAGCCATGAACACAAGATAACACACTCCTACACCGAGCCATCCTCCCTTCCCATGATCAAACACTCATTTTTTCCCTCTGCCTAGTGAGAACGATGTAACTATCTATTAATAGATTTGATGGCCCAACTTCAGGTCCAATTGTGAGCAAAACTAAATGCCAAAATTAGGAACCACAGGTCAGCATTTGCCAGCACATATGCCTCTGATTGCTCAAACTTAAGGCCACTGATATCCTCTCAGTTGAGCTAATAAATAAATAAATTAATTAAAGTTTTAGCTTCAGTCTATATTAAATGAAATCAATCACTACTGCATTGTTATCATTTCCACATGCCTGTGCAATGAAGAATTGCTTGCTGCTGATACTTGCAATGAAGACCAGCTTACACATAGTCGCTCACATACAGGATGCTACTGAACATGCAATGAAGAACTGCTTACACCTGTGGATTTAGGTCTCTAAAAAGGGACACCACACTGTCTCCCCACCTGGTTGTGCCGTACTCTTAAAAGGTGGTGGTCACTTGCAGTTTGGGGGCCTGCAAAGTTGGTTACAGCCTTCGATGGATGCTGCACAATGCAGGATTTTATATATTTCTACTTCTGTTGATTGATATGGAGAAACCATGTCAAAAGGGAAATGTTAAAGTGAATATGATTCTATGATGGTAATGTGTTAAACATTTTTCTGACTTTATGTGCTCTACTTCAGTCTCTCAATCGCTGGCTGTTTGTTTTAATTAATTATAAATAAACCGAGCCTTGATAGGTGATAACAAGCAAAAGCCTTTTTTCTGTCTCCCACTGAACCTGAGATTAGAGATGTGTTCTCGTCTACATTCAGAGGTCAACAGTAAAGATATTAATTTGATTATTTGGTACCAAGCTTACTGATGTTTCTGGGGGAAAAAAAAAAAAAAAAAAGGGAAAAAAAAAAGGGGCTTATAGAGGCAGGTACTGATGTATTACAGTACAAATCAGACACTGTAGAAAACAGATAACCACCATGCACACGACATGCTGAAGGAGTACAAAGCCATCACAAAAGACAACACATAATCATGTATCAGTCACTGACTGTACTGACAACACATAACATAAATATTAAACTGAGAGCTGATTTACAGAATGAGCCCTTTAATCATACAGACACAAGAACTGTATTTACTGGATCTAAGTTGTTGTTTAGGGCACCCACAAAATGGACTACAGACAGGATATGCTGTATTTGAGTACCAAACAGGAAATGACTACTGTATGTGACGGTGACCTCCTGACAGACTACAGACTTCACCCTCAGCACAGAGAGCAGGACTAGAAAACATTGACTGAAGCGCTTTAGCAGCTGAGGGACAGATTGTAGACTTAATATATGCACACTGTAAGAAAAGACACACACACTGTTCTATTTACTCAATAGAGATGAGGTAACAGACAAGCAATATTGTTTATTAGATTTCACAAGGTCCAGTATTGAGTAAATATTAATTAAATGATGCCTTTAACAGTTATCCATTGAGTAGATTCAAATAGAAAACAGTACATAATAGATTATAACTCTCAACAAGAATACTGAGTTGATTTGAAAAAGATAAACTTCCTAATGTGGGAAATACTAATAATGGAAATTAATTCTATAAAGTCAGTGATATATAATTGTGTAATAGTCATCTACATTAATCTGCACATTGATTTGAATGTAATAAATGCACTGAGCAAATACACAGCAAATATCTGCTTCAAAATCAAAATCACAATCATATTGAATGTATTTTACCTAATACATTAATTCAGATCTAGACGACCACAGAATCATTTCTTACAGTGAACTGACTCTTTTTGCTTAATCAGCACATTATGTGCAGTTCGTAGGTTTTTTTATGAATCACTATCTACCTAGGTTTGGTAAGTCCCAAGGTCAAGTTGAAAGAGTAAAATTAGCAAAAATTATGCAGATTCCAAATTAATCTGTGTTGAGGCCTTGGTTATTGCTTCTGATGTCTACTGAGCCTCCACCAACAATAGTATAGGGTTTTTACTGTTCGAACTTTGCACAGGACACGCTTGAGGGTCCTGCAATAGTGGGTTTCTGTGGGGACACTTTAGACCTCACAAAACTTGATCATGTGTCATAATTATTTGGTGCACTAACTGTACTGGTAGCATTCCACAGGTACAGGAAAAGAGTGACAACAGAGGGTGACGACGATAATATTCTGGTAAAGGGTGTGAGACCCTCCGATTGGATAGAGGACACACGAGGTACCACCTGAATCAGTGCGCTAAAGACCTATATCCACTAGAACAGGGGTATCAAACTCCATTTCAGCGTAAGGCCACATTACGCGCATGGATATTATTGGGCTTTGTTAATGACTTTGAACTCTCCATATGTTTTAAGTATAACTAGGCTAAATGTTTCTGATATACAACTGTAGTGTTGAAAGCAGCAAGGTCACTTATATAGACTCATTAATATCTCACAGGCTTGTGATGTTGGTGAGGCTTACAGAGGACTGAAGTTTGAACGCAGATATCAGTACAGTTGGTCCTTCAGAATAAACTCTATACATCGGTGGGCTGGCTCATTGTCTTTCTACATGGGGTTAGTCAGGTTTTGCACTTGGGTATTTATTCTTATACATACTGCATGTCAAAGTGAAGGTCTCAGTGTTGGTAAACACAGTTCTATCAACAGGCAAAAACACTCCAAGGGCTTTAATTTTGAAAATTAAAGCAGGAAAGTCTTGAGTAAAAAAAATAACACTTAATGGATTGTTTTATCTATGTCTGCTATTGTTGTTTGTTGTGTTGTTTTGCTATTATTGTATTTTGCAGACACACTGGAGGCAGGTGGAAATGAGACATCCAGGATACAGACAGCCAGTTTAACCAGTGTACTCCTCAAAAGGGGTCAGATTGATTTCAACTGTAGGGAGAAGATGGTTCAAGGCCCAGTTGAAATGGAGGGATTGTCTCATCCTACCACCAGGATCTGACGACGTGCAATGATGTCAAAAAGGGGAGCCATCACCGGAGACAACAAGTGTCTGCTGGAAACACAGACAGCTGGCAAGGCCCGTTCCAGATCCTCCTTCATGACACACACAGCAGTGAAGGGGTTGCAGAAAGAGCAACATGAATCTACACGCCCCACTGCAAAAAGTACTCAGCTCCAACTGACTCACCAACTGAGAGATCCACAATATCAGGAGAGGAGGCAACAGCGCTCCCTGCTACATGTGAGACGTGCCAAGTCACCAACTGAACAGATGGTGAAAGTAAACGCTCTGTTCCAACGGAAACCATGATGCCAGAACAGCAAACAAGAAAAACAAAGAAATCTAAAGACATCTGCACCAGCATACAGTCAACTTTTCAACATTTTCATAAATATTCAAGTGTGATTATAATGCTCTTTAAGGATGATTCTAATGTCTGTTTATTCTGTGTTGCCAAATCCAGGTTCACTGCAAGCCCAGAATGGTGATCGCTCCATGGAGACCACGGAGGTGTTTTCCTAATCTGACACGCACGGGGTTTTTCTCCTCTGGGCTCCATGAGAGGGTCATTCAGGAATTTTTCCCTAGAAAAAGGGTTTTCGCTTGAATTTGTGTGTAACCATTGATAGGTGTGACTCTCTGAGAAGAACTTGAGATGCATTGGATCTGTTTGTTTTACAGCATGGACATTTGAGAATCATAAAGTTATAATGACTTTGGGAGGCGACGTCTCGATGGCCTGTATAGGCCCGGGAACAGGTTCTCACTCTGAGTCTTTTCTTTCAATCTGTTTTATGAAGATGGTTGTTATCTGTACTGAGTAATACAGCAATGTAATATCACTTGTGTAATTCTACAATCCCCTGCTCTGTCTGTCTCAGTTGTGCTATAGCCAGAGAGTTCCATTCTCGCAAGAACAAATGCAACTTTTTCTCTGTTACTGACATCTTAATGATGTTTGATCTTAAGACTCACAAAAAGGTTCAATCTGATGCTTGATGCTTTCAGTAAACTTTGTATTTACTTTAGTTGTTCCTTATAGGAACAAAAGTGAGAGGGAATGTGATGGAAATTTTGCTGATTGTATAAGCTGTTATGTCTGAACTCATGATGATGTCGCCAGTTATCTTGTTTTAGCCACAGAGAACAGTGTGTGTCTTTTTCGGCCATCAGGCCTGATAGACTTGTGGACTCTGTCTACAGTAAAACATACAGCATGTCTGCTTATCACTATGACGGTATTGCTTGTCAGCAGGAACTCACGTAAGCATGTATGTATCAGTAGTGCATAAATATTGTTTTTTTCCTTACATTCAGGATGGGTATTCTTCCTGCAAAGCTCTGTCCAGCTGTGTGTCTCACTCTCATCTCTGTTCTGGTGACAGATATTAAAAGCAACTCTTTTGGGCAACTGGAATCAGTGAAGTTAATACTCCTTGTGTAATTAAAGAACCCTGTGGGATATTAGACCATCCTGACAGAATATTTCCACAACACATCACTGCCCCCCCCAACACCAGGTTTATCTGCCTCTCGCATTAGTGGATAGCCAACCTGGAGATGCCTTAATATCTACAACCAATCTGGCAAGAGAATCCAACCACCCCTCCCAGATCTCCCCACGGATCAGGCCCACTTCCATCAACACAAGCCCTCTTATGCCCCTCCATCGCCACCCCATTGGTACTCAGACATGGTTGGTTCTCCCACAAGAAAACGCCAAAATGAGTCGATTAAATATCAGGTGAATCTTCCCTCTAACCCTTCGGGTGATTCCCCAACTAGCTGGTCCGTTTTCTCTCCTACCTCAAATCCCTTTTTAGAGCAAGATGTGGTAGTTGCCTTCTCTTCTACTACACAGATCAAAGACATGTCGAGGAATGTAGAAAAAGTTGTGAAACCAAAGAGTAAAGAAGCTCTTCAAGAAAAGTAGATGTTCCATAATCTGTCACTGAACTAAACCTCTTGGCTTTCTCTGAACTGCAATCCATGGCCCTCTTTCTGTAGCATCACTTAATACTAGAGGACTCAATGACCCAGTAAAGTGTGTATCAGCCTTTCTCACTCTCTTTCTTACATTCTGGTGAAGGGAATGATATATTTCTACTTCAAGAATGTAACTTATCCTTTAGGAGAATTACAAAGTCTTTGAGGATAGATGGAGGTATGGCCCGGTCAGTATGGTCAGGTGAAAACAAAAATAGATCATCAGGGGTTGCAGTATTATTTAGGAGGGCAAGATTTTATCATTCAGAGGGTGCAACGTGGTGATTGACGGGTGAATTCCTCTGTGTTGATATTTCGCGGCTTGGCAATAAGTTTAGAGTAGTCACTGTGCATTGTCCAGTGGAACTCCAAGAGCGTTTAGCAGTACTCAAAAGAATTACAGCCCCTTTTGTTGTGCAGCAGAGAGGCTGGCCTGGGTGGTGACTTCAACTGCCTGGTCAACAAAAAGGATAAGTCAACCACCCTTCCACAGTAAGGTTTGATTCCAGTTCTGAAATCCTACAGAATATGATCAAAGACTTTCGATTGAAGGACGCTTTTATCGCCAAAAAAATCCAACTTCACCTGGGTACACCTGGTCCAATCGGTAGAACCTATTCCAGAATAGACTTTCTGCTGACATCAATGTAGCTGCAGGTTGCTGATGCAACAAACTACTCCAGTGTTCTTCTCTGATCACCATAAAATTGAATGTTCTGGGTCATGTGTTAAAGACATCATGCAAAAAGGGGAGAGGTTCATGGAAGCTGAATGTACTGCCATTGCAAGATGCAAAGGCGATCAGTGAATTTAGAGTCAAATCCACTTATTGGCTCTTCCTGAAGCCCCTTCTTCAACCTAGTGGGAGAATGGTGGGAAGAAATAAAGACTAGAGCAAAACATTTCTTTATAGATTAAAAAGAATAGCAAAAAAGAGACATCTG
The DNA here is from genome assembly GCA_029721515.1 of Synanceia verrucosa. Lineage (NCBI taxonomy): Eukaryota > Metazoa > Chordata > Actinopteri > Perciformes > Synanceiidae > Synanceia > Synanceia verrucosa. The sequence continues at coordinate 20,135 of JAQQSB010000937.1, forward strand.
AAGCTACAGAAACTCCAGGCAAAATTACAGAGACTTTATATCATGTCTTATTCTGGTTTTGATGTATAGAGGATATAGTTATTAATAAAAGAGAGATATGTCTCTGCCTTTCTATAGAGGCCAGTCAGGGACTGCTGGTACGTCAGCCGAGTTCACTACATGGAGAACAATGAATGAAAATGTTCCAGATATTTTTTAGGAAATTAGCAAGGCCAAAACATTTTATAGAGGGATTAAAGGAGGAAGACGGACAAGAAAACAGAATTACATGAGGTGCTCAGTTGTGTACACACTTTCTACTCTGATCTCTACAAAAGTGAAAACTTAGACAAGGCAGCCTTGGAGGGCCTTCTGTCTACAGTAAATGAATATGTCGATGAATCTAAACTAAAAACTTGATGATGGTATCTCTGCAAGAGCTCACAAAAGCAGTAGAAAGTATGCAAAATAACAAGGCCTCAGGGGCTGATGTGGTTTGCCAAAAGAATTTTATACTACGTTCTGGCCAGAGTTGAAGCAGCCTCTTAGAGATGTACAACGAAAGCTCCAATTGGGGACACTTCCACCATCCTTAAAGGAAGGTACCATCTCCCTCCTATTTAAAAAAGGTGAGAAGAAAGATCTTTTAAGAATTGGCTCTCTTACACTTCTTGGGGTTGACCGTGAAGATTATAGACAAAGTTATCTTTTTCGATACAAGAGGTGATAGAGAGGTTGGTTAGTAGAGCAGACCTGTGTGGTTCCTGGTCGCTTCTATGTGATAAATCTTTGCCTAATAAGAGATCTGCACTTAGATATGCCACAGACCGCAATGTACCACTCTGTATTGCTGGCCTGGATTTAGAAACAAGAAGGCCTTTGATAGGATAAGCCATGAATATCTAAAGCAAGCACTGGTTAGGTTTGGGTTCACCTACAGTTGAGGGCAAAGTATGGATTGGATTACTATATTTTGATTGCTCTAGTAGAGTCAACATTAATGGCCACTTTACAGAACCTATTAAGATTCAGTCAATAGTTAGACAGGGATGCCCGCTGATCTGTTAGTCTGTTTGTTCTAGCCATGGAGACCTCTAGCCTGTGGGATAAAACAGGATACCAATATTCATGGCCTGGGCTTGTCCCTGGTAAAAAGGGGAAGGAGGCAAAAATGCCATTACTGTATATGGATGACTTGACAATCCTATGCACCAGTAATAATTCAATGGTTAGAACTCTCCAGTGGTGTGAGCAATTTTCTCAAGCTTCAGGGGCAAAAATAAACCAGGACTAAGAGCGAGATCTCTACCTCAATTGGCAGAGAAACCAAACTTGATACAGGGGTTTACAGAAAAAAAAGGAGACCATAAAATTAGAGTGGAAATTGGAAAGGGGATGGAAACTGTAAACTGGGGAAACAAGACTACCAGCTATCAAAGGAAAATTGCTCCAGTGGGGAGGAGAGGGATCTAACTTTTACTGGCAAAATTTCTGGTGATTAAGGCCGAGGTTCTGGCATCTTTGACGCTTTCTGGCTGCCACACTACCCAGCACTCTAAGACCTTTTCTCACTTTTTTGAGACGATAATGTTTCAGTTCATTTGGAGCTCTCAGCAAGAGAACATGTTAAAAGAGACATCATGTGTGCTTCTGTTGAAAGGGGAGGGAAAGCTGTAACAGAGTTAGGATTCAACTGGACTCCCCTTTTTAACACCAATTCTGAATGCTGTTTTTACAGATAGGAATACCAGTCTCTGGTTTCACTTTGCACAAGTTTTGGGTGGGTCACACATGATGAATAGAGGCATTGGCAGAAGGGTTTCCTTGTACACACTATGCTGAAAGTAGACCAGCAATATATGAGAATGCTCTAAAACTCTTCAAAGATGCAAAGCTAGAGTGGCCAAAGGGAGGTAAAGTAGATAGGATTGATGTAGAGTGTAGCCTTTCACCTCTTAAGTCTAAGCTTGTGCCAGTGGGCATCCTACCAGAGAACCAATGCATTAGGGTATGGAAAATGTAAACTCACAATTTTTGTCAAATGTACATAAAGACCTTGGCATGGAAGATAGCTCCAACGCAGTGTCCCCTACAAGAGTCTTCTTGCTAAGACGGGCGCTGCACACGTAGTGCAAAATGTCCAATGGGTGATTGTAATACTGATGAGGATGTGAACCACCGGTTTTATTGCATGCATGTTTCAAAAGCTGTGTGGGAAATTGTAAAACCATGGTTAAGAGACCTTTTTTTAGAGCCCTCAATGAAATATGGAAACACTGACATAAATGGAAAGGACAAAAATGAAAGGGTGGTGGGCAGTCATTAATTGTATTAAAGAAGGCATCTGGAAATGCAGAAACCTAACTCACATTAAAAAGGTCCCTATTTCACCAGATTTTTGTGGCAAAGGTTGGCTCTTCAAGTGTAAGGGACTATATTATTAGAGATAGATTTAAGTATAATGACCAAGAAAATGAAAACTGGTGGGAAAATAGAGACAATTCCTTTGTTCTGATGGACAATTTTTAAAATAGGAAAAACAAAAATACTGTATAGAATTTCCTCTTGTTTTATTCCTGTCGATGAAATATGTCTTGGCAGGAATGTAAATATTATTTATGAATGAGAAGTTTTAATGGAAACAGAATATTGTGGTGCATGGTTCATGTAAGATTGTATTGTGGGATTATGGCTGAAATTAATAAAAAGGCTTCTAAAAGTGAAAAAAGTGGTTCACCCAGGGCGAGGCTTCGCCATTGCACTCGGGTGGTGCTGACCCCCGAAGTAATTCCCCCAAATGTGGGAATCTCTGACCGTGATAATTCTCTGGTAGTGGGGGGATCATGCTCGCGCTCCTCCTGCCCGTACCCTCGTAGAACAAAAACTAAGGAGGTGCGACTGCTTCCTTTTCTGCTTTCCCCAAAAAGCGTGACTGGGGCTGGAGGGCTTTGATGGGTTTTTTTTTTTTTTTTTTTTTTGTGAGTCCCAAAACGTGGCAGAGCTGCTGTGCAGCAGTGTCTGCTGAGCCATGTGTTGAGCTGCCTCCCATTTTGGAGGATGTGGCCCACGCACTCCAGCCGGAGCTAAGTAACAGAAAGCTGCGAGGCATAAAGCCATTTGCGCGCTTACACGTAGCAGGCAAGATGGACCAGCTTCCAACCACGCTACCAGCCAGCTAAGATCAACTTTCTATTTGTCTTCCACACACGAGTGTAAGGCTCTCAAATCCAAACGGGCTTAGAGCTTTCCAAAATAGATTGAACTCATTTGTGCTCTCTCTCCACGAAAGTCCTTAGTAAAAGGCTGTTAATTTGTAAGCAATGAAGAGAAAACCAGAGCAAGCACAGACCTTTCTCCAAGAGCAGTCAAAAGGCCCTATTCTTTCCCAGCCCGTGCCCTCGCGGGGTCAGCCTCACTCATGCAGTTGCATTTCCGGGCAGAGGCCACACTCCACTCCCAATGCCTACCTCACATGTTCACAGCGCTAATATTCCATCTGCTTCGCTTTATGTCAGCTTTCATTCAAAAGGCAAAAGATGTTTCAGGAGCCGTTATATTCCTCGTGACTTTTCCAAGGCTTCATCTTCCGCTGGAGCGAGCGCTAGACTTTCCTGCCAGTCGCCAAGGCTTGTACGCTGATTTGAACCAACGAATGCTCCACAAGAGACCTCGCTTGGAGTCGGGTAGCGCCGTTGAAACCTGCGCTCGCCGACCTCAGAGCCACCCAAAACAAAAATCGGCTCTGCTTTTCCTGGCATGGCGCTTCAATCGAGCGGGAGACGCCAAGGCTTCTGGCCCAAACTTGACTTTGCACAAGCCCAAAGGGAGCATGCACCGCTTCCCAGCGCAATTGCAATACCAGGTCGATGTTGGAGTGAACGGGCAAGCCCCTTTCATCTCCTCTCATAGCAAAAATCCATTTAATATGTTGTCTCCTTGATCGGGGGACGATTGATATTAAACTGATAAGAACAGATTTTTTCTTTTTGAAAATTTATTGATACACACACAGCGCTTTCTATATAAATACATTCAAATTAAAACACACACAATATATCTTTTTAAAATGACAATCAATAAATAAATATGGTTATCTGTAAAATACTTTAAAATTTCAAATTTCAAAAAAGAAATTTAAAAGGCATTACAGATAAAAGTTGTCATTTAATGAAATGTATACATTAAAGGCTATTCTGTAAATGTAGGCATGTATGTATGTGTGTCCATTATATGTCTTTAAAAGGGGAGTGCAATATTAAAAAGGTCTGTTATGCAGGAGCAGGGTGAGTCCCCTACCGAGGGCAACTCATTCCGCTTCCTTCCAAACAGGTTTGGTCTCTCGGATCCTGTGCTGGGTGGTCAGAGGAGATCCCCACCCTGTTGTTTCCTTCCCACCTGCCTCTCCCGGAGAGTCAGGTCAGCTGCTGCTTTGACCTTTCTCCTGTGTGGCTCCGGCCCTTCGTCCGAATGGGCACAGAGGCGATTCTTCTTTGCGGGCTGTGTCCTAGGGCTCACGCTTCGCCTGCAGCTTCCGCCGCTTGGACCGCTTCAGCTGCGGCTATTCTGACCACAGCCTGGGATCAAGGTGCTTTCTTGCCAGCAAGTTCCTGGAGGTCCATGGGCATGCCTTTGATGGCGGCTAGGGTGAGCTACCGTCAGCAAATCCAGTTGCCACAGGTCTTGTCCTTGGCTCACCTCATACAGTACCCAGCTGTGCTGTGAGGACCTCCCTTGCTGGCAAGCACGGAATTGCAAGGAGCCGGGTTGTTGCCCACTGGTTCACGGCAGCGCTGCACTCCCAGAGCAAGTGTCTCACCGTTTCAGGTGCATTACAGTCTTTTTTGGGGGCAGGCTGGCGTGGTGCTGCCATGCCCTCGAGTGCATCACGGCCCTGACTGCAGTGAATCTCATGAGCCACCATCCACGCAGGCAGGTCCCGGAGCCTGTTGGGAAGAGCGGAATGGCTGGAGGATGCGCCAAACTGTTGTGGGTTCGCCAAACGGAGTCCACAAGACTGGACTCACTACCCCCGCTTTCCTGCACAACAGAAATCAAAGAACGGTGATTAGTTAAAATTTGCAACTCCTCCTGTTCAAGCTTTTAAATGTCTTAAAAAATTCTGGATAAAAGAATAGGGTGCTGGTAGGCTAAAGACACAGGTACTCTTTTTAAGATCAGTGGTTAAGAGCTTGAGTTTTCTGAGTGTGTAAGACCCCATCCAGAACCGTGTAGTTGCTGCAGTCTTTGGGTTTCTGGATGGGGTCGTGGCAAGGCTGCAACGTGCAGTGCAGTATATTTGTTTCCAAGGAAGAGCTGCAGGTCTGGCACGCTCTTTTCCTCCTTTTCTCCTTTGTTTTTTTCATGATGTCTCTTCTCAGTCTCTCCCACTTGGAGCCCCACAGGAAATAAAAAGATGGCTCGCCTCGAGGTCTAAAAGCACTTTCTGGGGGAATAAAAACAGAACTGATGAGTAAAAGCAAAGGTAAAATCACTGCTTTGATGATTAAAACCTTCCCTTCTTAAAGTCAGTCCTCCAAGTCCCCAGTATCCTAGTCTTTGCCTAACTTTCCTACCACACCCTGCCAATTTGTTTTCCTCCCCCTTCCTGTCAAATTTGATCCCCAGTATCTTGTGGTCAGTCTGGGTCACTGTCAGAGGGAGTCCTGTTGTCTCAGTCGCTGTCCATGGTCCGTAAAAGTGGGCTTGGGTCTTGCTTCTATTAAGCTTTGACCCAGAGGCCTGTCCAAAACCAGTCAGTCAAGTCCAGCGTCCTGTTGACAGATATAAAAGATCAGTGCATAAAATATTTACGCTATCCATGTATAAAACACCTTTCGCCTCTTGTCCCCACTCCCCTGGTATTCCCACCCCTTGATCCATGTATCCCCGACGGCCCTGGACAGCCCTGGACGGACGCTGCAGTTTATTTCCTACCACTGCTTTCGTCACATGCCCGTTAACAATGAATTTGCTGGTGATGTCCCTATACAGCAAACCCACTCCATACTCAAACCTTTCCGAAACTCCCATTTTTTGCAGCACCTGGAAGAGGTACTGGTGCGAGACCCGATCAAATGCTTTCTCAAAATCTAAATTTAAGATTACTAGCCGGATGTTTCTGTCTCTCGCATAACAGATGGTGTCCCGATCAGTATGAGGTTGTCGGTGATCTTCCTCCCAGGGATGGCACAGGTTTGATCCGGGTGAATCAGCCCAGGTAAAACAAGGACATACGCGGATGCTAAAATCTTGCTAAAAAGCTTACAACCTACATTTAAAAGTGTAATGGGTCGCCAATTTCTCAAGTCGGCCTTGTCTTTGTCTTTGTAGAGTAGAGTCACTATCCCTACTCTAAAGCTGCCAGGAAGTCGGTCAAGTTGCTCGAAATCCTTAAAAACAGCAAGCAAGTCCGGTGCTAAAATGTCCCAAAACGCCAACAAAATTCCAAGGGAAGCCCGCTATGCCCTGGTGACTTCCCTCTTTTAAAACTCTTCATGGATTGGTGTAGCTCAAGGGTGGTAAAATCTTTCGTTAACAGCACACTGTCGCTTTTATAGTTTGCTCAATAAAATTTAAAACTTCAGCTAATGTGTCATTTTTTTACATGTTTTCTTTCATAAAGTTTACCATAAAATGTTTCAATTTCTGTTTTTATTTCTTCCGTTGTATCTGGTTGTACCACCATTTTCTTTTTCAGTGTTAAAAAGCCCTTTATTTACAATTTTCTTAAAAAAAGTATCTGGTGCACTTCTCCCTTCCTCTATTTCTTTTTCCTCCTTACTTCTTAAAATGACATCCTTGCTTTTAATTTCCGCTAAAAACGACATTTCTGCTTTGATTTCTCTTTATTTCTTCATTAAAATCCATCCCTTGGTTACTCAATTTAAATATATCTCTGTAGTTCTTCTGCAGTCCTCAAACATGCCTGTCAGCTCTATCTATCTTTTTTTTCTTTACCTGCCTGCTCTAAAAGAGTCTGGGTCCTTCCCCCTCTTCACCATTTCCCCACCAGTGTGCATGTGTGTCGATAGGTCACGGAGGGGTCTGCCACTCTTGATACTGCTCCTTATACTGACTAACTAACTCCCTATCTTCTAAAAGGGGAGCAGTTGAGCTCTACACAGACCTCTCCCCTGTTGTCACACCAGAAGAGAGTGAAAGTGTGCAGGAGAGCATTGGCGTGATCAGAAAAGAAAACAGGTGTTAATCTTAGCATCGGTGGGTGGGCAATCTCGCAGATAAAATGTAATCTATGCGAGAGGCTCTGGGTGCTATCACCACTGAACCAGGTGAAGCCCTCCTCTCTGGGATGCATGGTTTTAAACAGTCCAGTAGTTTAAAATCCTGCATAGATTTTGGCAACAAATAATCGATGTTTTATCAAAGTTTAAAATCTTCTCCTGTTCTCTTCTTCTGTCATTTCTGTTTAAAATACAATTAAAATCTCCTCCCACAACTAAAGGTGCCCTTACCTAGCATGTGGAACTGCAAGTCTTCTAAAAGTCATACCTGTCGCTTTTTTGTCGTTAAAGCCATAAATATTTAAAACTTTAAAATCTTTTCCCATAAAAGTCAAGTGTGTTAAAATTCGTCTCGGTCAGTTGTCTCACCACAGTGTTCTCTTCACCAAGACCTGAGGGTTCTTTTATTAAAATGGCCACTCCATCGTTCTTGTTTTCAAGGCTTGATTTTACTCCATATTGATGTTTTTGCCACTAAGTCTTCCCAATTGTGTGTAATGTTTTTAAAACGGCAGGCCACATTCCTGTGTAGTAAAAACACATCTGACCTGGAAGGAGTTAAGAAAGATAAAATGTCTGGCTTCTAACTGCGACATCACACTTCCTCACATTGATGGTACTGAGAATGTGAGTGTCATGAGTATGGTAATAAATGACAAATATGACATTTTAAAAGGTAAAAGACTATATTAAAATTGTCTTAAAAAAAAATGCTAGTTAAGATCCTGTGAATGGAGCTCCTCCTTCACTGTTATGGGTGAACAGGTGCTGGGGTTGAGCTCTATTCCCCTTCGACTCTAGGGGTCGGCCTCTGCTGCAGGGTTGCATCAAATTTCTTCGAAGTCTTCTCGGGGTTGATTGCAGAGCTATTGTCAAAAAGGAGACCTCTCGCTTTGGGGAATTTGGGGGAAGACTCTGGGCTCCTCCACAGATAAACTGTCTGGAGGAGCTCCCAGCTCTTCTCCCCTCTTCTCTGAGAGACTATAGGGTCTCAAGAGACAAATTCTGACAAGTGTCTCTTTCTGCTGGGCATTGGGGAGGGAGGCATCCCTCGCTGGGTCCGCTTGTACTTTGATCACTTTCCAAATCTGAACTAGCTCCGCCTTCTGCCTGCAGTGCCCCTTCTTCCTCCTGACTCCCCGCTGAAGAGGCACTTGCAGGCCCCTCCCCTCTCCCCCTCTCACCTGATCCCTCTTGTCCAATAGCTGGATTTGAGGGAGATTTGAATTTTCCAGCCCAGCATCTTCAAACAGCTCTCTAAACTGTTGATCTTGTCCTCCATTTTGGCCCATTATTTTCACAGCCTTCAACCTTTGTTGGCAAAGATTCTTGGGCAATCTCTGAAGAGATGGTTTGATTCACCACAGAGATTGCATTTTTCTTATTCATTGGGGACACTGCTCAAAAGTGTGCCCAGTTTCTCTGCATTTTCCACAGATTACCTGTTGACATGCCTCAGCCAGGTGCCCTTGCTCACCACACTTGGCAAAGACAGAGCTTGGGCTGACCCTAGTAATGAATGTAGCTCCCGATTGTTACCCAGGACTATCATAGATGGCAGATGCTCAGGCCTTGGTAGCCTTGAGGGTCCTGCCATTGTTGAATGGGGACCCTCCAAGCGCAACTCCAAATGCCATCTTCATCCCTCACTTCCCTGATAGCCTGGCCTTTCACGGTGCAATATCTCCCCAGCCACAAACAAATGTCTTCTGCATTTATTGTTCCCCATTAAACATTCTGACAATAACCATTTTTGAGGCATTGTCAGTCAGTTTTCAACATTAAAAGTAGAAAACTGGGGTTTTTCATTTTCAAAACGTGGTCCAAAATTCCCGGAATCCTAAGGCAGTACGATAAAGCTTACATCAAATCCTTTGTTAGACGGCAATGTCAAAAATGCAGTTCAGATCGCCTGGCTGGAACTTTAAGGTTTTCTGATTAGCTTCCTGGAGAAGTCAAGTTCCGACATGCCCAGGAGCTCTCCGCCCCCTTTAAAAGTAAAGCGCACGCTATGGTGCTCCGGACAGCATGGTTGGCCGACATGGTGGAGGCACCAAGCACTACAGATCAAAAACCTAAAAACAATAAATAAATATATACTTAAAAATGGAACTAGTGTAAAACAAGAATGAATAAGATAAAACCACTTACCTTTCTTGTAATGGCTTGGATAGGTGTTTTTCCAAATAGAGTGCAGGTAAGACTCTCTCTGTGCCAATGTATTCCTATAAGACAATTTACAACCAATATTAAGTTGAAACGCTGTCCTCAAGGAATGAGAATATCCTCCCCAACAGATGACAAACCAATGCCACAAACAGGCAAGAGTTCTACCACCACCAAAGGAGGTAATGATCGTAGTCTCCGGGCAGAGGCCACAACCCACTCCCAATTCTTGCTCACATGTTCACAGTGCCAATATTCCATCTGCTCCATTTTATGTCAGCCATTCAAAAGGCAAAGATGTTTCAGGAGTCGTTATCTTCCTCGCACTTTTGCCAAAGGCTTCATCTTCCGCTTTTTGGAGTGAGCGCTGTACTTTCCTGCTAGTCGCCAAGGCTTGTACGCTGATTTGAACCAACGACGCTCCATTAAGAGACTTTCGTTGGAGTCGGCAGCTACTCGCTGAAACCGTGCCTGCCGAATTCTCAGAGCCACCTAAAAACAAAAATCGGCTCTGTTTTTCACACGGCGCCGACCGCTGAGACGCCAGTTTTCCCCGGGTCTAAACTTGGGACTTTAATAAGCCCAAAGGAGCATGCACTGCTCTCAGCGGCACTGCAATACCAGGTTGATGCGGGTGGAGTGAACGGGGCAAGCCCCTTTTTCATCTCCTCATAGCGTAAATCCATTTAATATGTTGGCCTCTGATAGGGAACGTATCAGATATTAAACTGATAAAGAATGATACTACACTTGGATCTTAGCCAAAAGGCCGAGAAGTTTATGACACCCGCAGCGCTTGCTGACCGACGCCACTTCCTGGCACACTTGTCACTTGCCGTGGTGCAGTCTTTTCATTTGGGCACAACAACGCTCCTCCTCAGCACCTCCGCCGGGCGAAGCTCTGAAGCAGAACAGCACCAAAAGCAAGAGCGAGAGTCAGTAGATGTGCAACAGCTGCATTTGCCAAATCACACAGATATACCGTAAACATTCGGGGCCATTTTGGAGTGTGCTCCACGCCGGTAATACTTAATGAGACGCGGGCGGTGTGTATTCACAGATGGGCTCAGGGCCAGCAGCTCAGCAGGTTGGAGACCAAATATCCCCAAATTCTCACCCAGCTAGAAGTGTGCAAGCGCATGCTTGAACCGCTACACCGACAGTTGGTTTGCTAGAGCTCAAGCCATGGTGCACTGAACTCCTCAGATTACGGTCGCAGGAACCGCCAGTCAGAGTGCAGTGTCTGGGAACTGCACCTTGCTCAAGTGCTGGTTCAACTCATGCTTACCTGGCAGGGGAGATACCATGATCAAAAAGGGTGGTTCACCCAGAGGCGAGGCTCCGCCATTGCACTGGGTGGTGTTGACCCCCGCGAATTCCTCAAATGTGGGAATCTCGACTGCATAATTTCTGGTAGTGGGGGGACTATGTCACGCTCTCCCCTGCACTTCGCGGTAGAACAAAAGCGGCTGAGGTGCGCACTGCTTCCTTTTCTGCTTTCCCCAACAGCGTGACTGGGGCTGGAGGACTTTGATGGGCTTTTTTTTTGTGTGTTTTTTTTTTTTTTTCTGTGAGTCCCAAAACGTGGCAGAGCTGCTGTGCAGCAGTGCCTGCTGAGCTATGTGTGTTGAGCGTTCTATTTTTGGAGGATGTAATACGTACCTAGCGGGAGAGCTAAGGCACATACAGCCATGAGGTATGTTTACTTAAGTGTTTACACGCAGGCAAGATGGACCAGCTTCCAACTACACTACTAGCGAGCTAACATCAACTTTCTATTTGTCTTCCACACACGCATGCGTATATAAGGCTCAACCAAACTATTGAGCTTTCCAAAAATAGATTGAACTCATTTGTGCTCCTCTCCACGAAGTCTTTAGTGAAAGGCGAAAGACTTGTGCGCAATGAAGAGAAACCAAGAGCAAGCACAGACCTTTCTCCAAGAGCAGTCAAAGGTCTTATTCTTCCCCAGCCCGTGCGCTCTCGCGTCCAGCCTCACTCGGCATGCTGCATTTCTAACTAAACGCTGGGTCAGCTGGTTTGCGGGAAAGATAACAAGCATCGCTTATAGCGATGGCTAGCTAGTTATGTCTCAGACAGCCGCTCCTGACGGCTACGGTAGTAAATTACTTTTTATTTTCATATTTTACGCGGCCCCTTGGGTGTTCTTTTTCTCATGGATACAGTATACAGCCAGTTTCTGTACACTGCACTGAGTAAAATGACACTGTAGTAGGTGTTAGCGGCGGAATCAACTCGCTTCTCCCGGTCCAAGAGTTGCCTCTACCACGGGCTTAAAAAAATGTTATTCTGGGCTGGCTACATTCGAGCGGCCGGTATGCCACGACTTTATTTCGACATTGTAACATGGTGGTTGCTGCAAATCATGATGTAGACTGTAGCATACAACACAAGATGTGATTGGACAGGTAAAACTGCTCCCTGGTGTGACGTAGTAAACTAATCTGCCTTTTTCTTCCCATAGGTCTGTGGGCTGTCAACAGACAGGAAACAGCTGTCTGTGCACTTGCACGTTGTATCAAGGGTACCACACATTTCCTCACCTTCTTTAAATTTTTGACATTATATTTCATATAGCGATGCTGAACATCAAATTCTGGATTGATAAGCCCATGCCATTTCCAGATAAAAACATTTGAGCATGATTAAAAAATGTCATCATTTGTGTCAATAAAAGTAATGGTGCTGATGCTGCTGAATGAGTTATTCCTCCAGAGTAAACATCTTCATTATCTCGACCTCAACGAAAGCCTTACAGTTGTACATCGAATGTGCCACACAACTGGATGTTGTTATTTGTTGTTAAAATGATTTGTTGATATTGGTGTATCATAGGTTCCACACATTTTATGACATTTTTGAAACTTTGCGACATTATATTCCATAACTAGTGATGCTGAACATCAAATTTAAATTGATAAGCCTAAGGCTACTCTGTGATAAAACATTTGAGTACATTGAAAATGACATCATTTGTGACATTATAAGTAATGGTGCTGATGCTGCATAAGTTATTGATATATAATAAACTTATTTACATTATCTTGACCCCAATAAAGCCTTGATTGTTGTATTTCTGAATGTACCACACAATTGGATAAAAAGAGCATTGTTGTCAAAAATAATTTATTGACAAATAAAATAGAGCTAAAAACATATGTTGTATTTATTGGATGGCATATAAAGTACAATCAACACACTGTTAATTGTAGATCAGAATCCCTTTATTGACCAAAGTGTACAATATAGCAAAGGAAAAATAATAGAATAGAATTACTTTATAATCTGGGAAATTATGTTGTAGCAACAGCAGGAGTTACAATTCAGTACAAAAGCAATATAATATAACAAACAAAAAATCTATTACTATTTACAGTTAAAGTATAATACAGATGTAGTAGTATTTTAAGTATAAAATGTATAGGTAACAATTTCTGACTCGTGGTGATATTGATAGTGCAAACAGGTGTAGTGAATAAAGATGCAGAGTAAGTAATGGTGCAAATTAAACAGTAAGGTGCAGTTAACAGATGAACAGTATGATATGACAAATACTATAAAACTCTGTAAACAAAGCTAATAAACAGACTCGTGGTGATATTGATAAAAATAGGTGCAGTGAATAAAGATGCAGAGTAAGTAATGGCACAGTACTAAACAGTAAGTGTGCAGTTAACAGTGATGAACAGTATGATATGACAAATACTATAAAACTCTGTAAACAGTGCTAATAAACAGACTCGTAGTGATATTGAGGTGCAAACAGGTGCTAGTGAATAAAGATGCAGAGGGCAATGGTGCAAATTAAACAGTAAGGTGCAGTTAATGATGAACAGTATGATATGACAAATACTATAAAACTCTATAAACAGTGCTAATAAAGTCAGGTGCAGTGGAGTTGAACAGTATGTGCATGGCTCAGAAAGCTGTAAGTATTACTACACTGCAGATTCAATGACAGAAGCTGTGTATTCATGTCTTCTTTTTTTTTTTTTTTTTTACCAAGTTAGCATCCATTCCACCACACACACAACACACCATATTTACAAATATACAGTTATATACAAACAAGAATATATCCAGGGGTATCTCAGTTTGGTTCAATTCATAAGCTATAATAACTCCAAAGGTTTCACATATTTGCAACTGCTTTTTATTGCCTTTTGGTTCTTGAGTCCTATTACTGTGTATTCATGTCTGTTTTGTATGTACCTGAGTGTTTGAGGTAGGTAGGTGTGTCCATCCCTTCTGTTTCCCAAGTGTTAGAGGTAAGTGCATCACTTTCTCTCTCTCTCTCACACACACACACACACACACAATACAGTAAAATATATAAACAACATAAAACTATAAATACAATAGAATAAGCTGTAAAATATTAGCAAAAAACATTCCAATATTTACAATAGTATTTACAGTGGCTGTACACTAATTTGTGGGATGTGTGATTCTACTGTGAGGCCTGGGACTAACCTAAAAGATTGTCAACTGCCTTCTGAAAGTCAGTAAATGTCTCAAAAGTCTGTCCAGAAAACTCCTTAGATGTGGAGGACTTTGAGGCTTCACAAAGAGTCTTCTTCCTGTACTTTTTGTGACCTTGTGGGCTGGGCCACAGAGTATTGCAGATGTAGACTGTCATCTTGCGCTAAGTGTCCAGACCCTTCACGCTCAGCTCTTTCTCTTTTGTAGATCGTTGATCGAGCTGGGCAAAGCCAGAGACACAGTCCAGTGGCTGAAGCCTGTGCCGTAGCCAAGTGCACTCAAGCTGGGATGCTGGGAATCACCCCTGACTGGACTGGGTGGCTTGGAGAGTTTGGCCTGTTAACATGCTGATTTAGAAAGCACAGGGATGGGAGCGGGGACTCTTGCTTTGAGCAGTCTTGTTCCTACAAAGATGGTGTGACCTCATACACTCCACTTCTGAGGCCGGCTGGTGTGAGGTATTTCCTCTGGCAATTCTGGTGCTGGGGGTTAGAGTGGTGTCAGCGATGCTCTGGTGGCGACGGAGGATGATCCAAACCTTGATCTCAGACATTCCTGGCAGACAAGGCTCTCTTGTCTGCGGATGAAGTCGTGGAGACACATTTGGAATTGATCTTCAAGATTGGAATGCCCAGCTTGCTGGAGCTCAGCATCGTCTGCCGTCACTCTCTGCTGCACCCGCTGGTACATCTTTTGTCACCTGGTGTTTCTATGGTGACCCCGAGCCTTGCCTCCACAGTCCGGATGCAGCCAGAGCTGCTCTTGGATGAGGCAGTCACATCAGCCTGTTTTTTTCTGAGTCCAGCAGATGTGCAGCTGGAATGCCGCTTTTGCTGAACTTCCTCTGCTGGACCCAACGCATTTCACTCTGCTGGGTCTCCACTGGTGCGGTCAAGAGAGCGCTTCCTCAGCGTGGCAGGGGAAAAATAGTAGCCGGAGTCAAACTGCTTGATGTTACGATCGTGGAGATCCAGCTTAATTCCAGGCAGCGATGACTTTCTGCCTCGCGGAGTTGCTGATTGCAAGCTTCCCCCTCCTCCAAGGCAATGTCGACCAGAACATGGCCTCAGCTCCTCTAACGTGCTCATACCCTGGCAGATGATTCGGTCCGCACACATCCTCCACACAGGGGTCAAGCTCTGCAGCCCTCGGCCTGGTCGTGGTGAGGGAGATGTTCTTCCTAAGTGGAGTCAGAGTGTCACCCCTCGCTCTCAGAGGTGTAGCCTACATCCACCTCCTCCTCCTCCTCTGCATGCACTTGGGATTCCGCCATATCATCCCCCTCATCTTCTGCCTGCTGGAGTGTCTCCTGGGCCTGGAGAATAGTGATCCGGGCGCTGAATGGCTTTGCTGACTGAGCAAACAGGGTACTCCAGTCCTATCCGCTCGCCATCAGTCAAGAACCGGAGGCCTGTAGTTCACTTCCTCCACCTCCCCAAACAGTTCCTGACTCCGCTGATTCAGGCGTATGAACAAGAGGAGACAGGTAGACCATGTGCTCTCTCCCCTTGCTCCCTCTAACACTCGCCGACTCCTGTCCGGAAGTTCCAGCTTAGCCATGCCGGCCAGAAGGTAGACCTGGAACGGCTACAGCAGCACAATGAGGGTCTGGATCATGTTGGGCAGGAAGGAATGGAAGTTCTCCAGACTGCTGCTTCCTCTCACTGTGGTGTAGAATGGAAGCCGGCATCGTTGCGGGTGACGTGCTTCCTTGGATGGTGTACATGTTCGCCCTCAGGATCCTGGATGCACTCCAGGTGCTTCATGGCTTCGTTTGCCAACACGTGGTCTATAGCTGCGCTGATCTCCGAAGAGATGGATTTGATTTTCGGCCCATCCCAGCGGTGCCCTTTCAGGGATATCAATGGCACTCTGAACACACACAAATGTCTCCTGGGCCCCAACCAGATCCTCCTGACTAAACGGCTCAGGTCGTGCTTTCTGGTGACATGCATCTCCATGAGCTCACCGTCCGCCAGGGAGCCATATCTGGTTGGGTGCCCAGCACATGCCGCTTGCAGGAGGAGTGCCATGTCATCCCTGTTGTAGGAGAAGACTGCAGCAGAGAGCGCTCAATTTAAAGAGGGCGGTGACTTAGGGGGTGGTGGTCGGTCCTGAGGCGGCGGCGTTGCAGTGGATCCAGTGGAAGATATCAAGCCGAACAAGCATGCCACCATCTGCCCACCCGGGCTGAACAGCTGCTCCACCGAAGAGACACCCAGGGCACGACAGCAGCCACGTGTCCACGTGACATCAACTCCCGGAGGCAGTGCCTCTCCTGCCCTCTCATACCGCCGCCATGAGCCCTTCTTCAGCCATTGGCCTCATTTTGTCCAGTGACTCCTCGCCCGGTCAGGACAGAGATGAGGATCTGCCCCGCGCCATAATAATGCTTGTGCACCACTCAGCAGTGCCTTTGCCCTCCCCAGACAACTTCTTGCAGACTCTGATAATGGAAACACAAACAAACTAATTTGTAGATGTAAGCTGTTTTGCACATTTTTTTGTGATTCAGTTGAACAGCAGTGTGTGGAAAAAAAAAAAAAAAAAAATACCTTCTTGGTCGATAGTCGCATTTGAGGACCTTGCCCGAACGTGGACATAATCTGGGTGCAGAAGTCCTCAATGTTTGTACACACCTCAGAAATGAGGAAGGCTTTCACAGCAGCGCAGGCGTAGGCAGCTCTCTCCTCTCTGGTGGTCTCTGGAACTGGGGAGTCAAGAGGCCTGAAAGTGGAGAAAGAATGTGTAAGTATTGCTTTTTGTTTTGTTAAAGGGCCCGTCTGGAGACTGCAGTAATGATTTTTGTTTCAATTCTTTTTCCAGATAAGAGTCGAGCTTATGTGTGCTTTTTACGCTGAAGCTTGTTACTGTGTGAAAATCTGATTTACTTGTGATTTTTCCAGGTTGGTTATACTGGCAGAGAAGAGTTGTGTAGAGGTCCTTCCTCTGTAAGTACTCCTCACAGTGGCCCTCCAGCACCTGTCTCCACACCTTGTTCATTGTGTTCCCCTCAGTGCGGTTCCCCATGAGGCGGATCACTGCCTTGTCCACACCCACGCCTGGAAATTAGAACACTCTGGTAATCAGTCTTTACATGTCTTATTGTGCAGTCAATAAGAATTTAAATTATTGTGAAATTATGCTCACCGTAATAAAAGAAACGGCTGGGAATACGGCTCTGTGCGCTGGGCTGAGTTGTTTAAGATGCCCTCCTCCTCAATGACAGGAACCGGCCAATGGTGTGCTCCTGTGACTCCTTGGCAGCTTTCCTGCAGGCGTTGCAGGCCAGAACCTCAGTAAGTATGGAGTGTCAGCCGCAGACGCCGCAGATCTGACGGGATGTTTTTGAGCACCCACACCTGTAGAGGAACGCAGGTGTTTTTATCCTCGCGCAGGACACTCAGGCCTGGGGTAGCCAAGATCAGGCCTGCCACACCCGGCTGGTCTCCAAAAAACAGACGGCTCCTGGGAAAAAGCTGTTCGTCGAAGGCACTCTCCCTACCTCTGCCAGGAGGCTCGGGTGGGTGGAACCACATCCGATCATCTTTCAGCACTCTCCTCCACTCTTGTTTTGCCATGCTTGTCCTGGTATGGCATGGGCTTTGGAAGAGCCCTGGGTGACCTTGTCCTCCTTCAGCCACTTCAGGTCCTGTGTGGGAAGACCCTTATCAGTGGACTTACATTTTATGCCATCCCTCAGATGTCACCTGAAATTGCTGGTGGAAAAACAAAAACAATCCTTAGAAGTAAATCCCACTTGGCACACTAGGAATAATTTTCTTTGTTTTTGCTGGGTTTGGGCATTACCTCAGGGCGTGTATTCTCTCCTTCAGCTGCAGCCTGACATGCGCTGAAGTGGCACAGATGATGGTGGCACTTTGTTCTTCTTTCTTTTCTCCTCTGTCTCTACCCCCTGGTATCCTGTGATAAATATCAAAGACTTTTGTTGGACACCTGTTTTATGTTGACTTGTTTCTATACAGGTTCTGGATTAATACACCATTTGGGTAGTAGTGATATTAACTCAAGACTTTAGGGAAAGTATAGCCTGAAATAGTTACTATGGTTACCATTCATAACTCATTGTTAAAGGAGATAATGAACTCAAATACCTTGTCTTTCAAAAGTGGTTAGAGCTTCCACCAGCAGAGCATCATCACCCCAACTGGATTCAGATGAGCTGGCGACAGAGACGGACACAGCTGGAGCAGAGGAAGTTTTGGAGGCGGTGGCAGACACAGCAGCAGGGGGCCTTGGAGGTGGTGGCGGAGACTTTCGCCACGCAGTGGCGGAGACTTTGGCGCTGGACGTGGTGGCTTTTGTTGCAGGGGCCTTGGGCAGTAGTGGCAGACACAGCTGTAGGGGGCTGGCGGAGGTGGAGGCAGACACAGCTGCAGGGGCTGCGGAGGTGCAGGCAGACACATCTGCAGAGGCACTGGAGGTGGCAGCGCTGTAGGAGTGGAGCCATGTCCGTTGCCACGCTTCTGTAATGTACAGTTGGAATTTAAGCTTTTAAGTTTAAATTGATAATGCATTGTGCTTTTTAACTACAAGCAGGGGCTTGACCTACCTCCTTGTCTAGGATGTACTGCCTGAACCTCTTTCAAAGTCTTTGTGACGCATGTCCTCCTCCTTCATGGCCAGCCACTGCTTTAATGGACGATGTACGCCTCCAGAGCCATCCGCCGCTCGTGGTCACTGCCAGCCAGTCGGTGATGCAGGCGTTTGTTACACCTGCACCACTGCCACATCTCCTGGAAGGCTGCAAAGGACCTGAAGCGGCCCTGTCCATGATTGCCCCTGTCCACGCTACCTCCAGGTGGC
The DNA here is from genome assembly GCA_029721515.1 of Synanceia verrucosa. Classification (NCBI taxonomy): domain Eukaryota; kingdom Metazoa; phylum Chordata; class Actinopteri; order Perciformes; family Synanceiidae; genus Synanceia; species Synanceia verrucosa. The sequence continues at coordinate 38,851 of JAQQSB010000937.1, forward strand.
AGGAAATGGCAGGGGAACAGCTGCACATACTTGAGGAGCTGCTCTTTCACCCACTCATCATTAATGGGCCCCCTCTCAGGACTGACGGCTGTCCTTGATGTGGCGATCAAGGACACTAAAGCATTAAATAACATTGTTATTTTGTGAAGAACACAACCGACATCGCTGTAATACCATTTACTGCAACATACTTACTATTTAATGCACCCTACATCATTTCCAGCCAGCCATCTGAAATTCTTCCCGCTGTACTTCTCCCAAAGGTAAGCACCAGCTGGCCCAGGCACTGCACTTCAGTGGGGTCTGGTGTGACCGTCCGGCATCTCTTTTTTCGCTGAAGACAAGGTAAGCACAAAAGTGCTAAGATGTGATAAGGCTTTATTCATCCCCAAAGGAAATTCTTAAACAACAGTTTTGTTGAAAAATGCACAGTGCAGAATAATGTAAAAAACAACAAACAATCTAAACAACACAACATATACAAAGCTCTGCTTTTAATTATCGCATGGCTGCGTTGTAAACACATCTGTGACTCAAAACTACCTCTTCTTCACAAGCTGTTTCTCGGTCTCTCAACCCACTGTCACCCTGTGACAAATGGGATTGTCTGGACTGGACAGGATTTGGCCTCCTTGGATGCCTTAAGAATGCAAATTGTTGCCTATCTTGGGAGTACAGTTTTGTCCAAAATAGACAGCAAAGGCATCAGTGGGTCCATTTTTGGTGTCCCTTCTCTGGAAGACAAATAGTAAACTCAGAGTGCTACATGTTCATTGACATGACAAATCCCTCCTCTCCCCATTATCACTTGACCCAGGTTAAGTAAGGTCTCAGTGACACGTAATTGTGCAGTAAGTAATACTGTCATTATTTTTCTATCCTAAAAGGGTACTAAAATAGAAGCTAAATACTGCACATGGGCAGCATACAGAGCCCAAAATAATATGCTGAAGTAGTATTTACACATAGAGTACAGCTATAAAAATTAACACACAGGGCCTAAAAATAGCCTACAGCGCTAGAGGGGGTGAGGGGGTGGGGGTTGTGCAAACAACCAATCAGCTTAACACTTGAACTGTAGACTGTAGACTCTTATCCAATCAGCGGTCCCTAATCAGAATCGCAGACTCTAGCCTGCAGCTTCACGGCCAAGTACTACCAGCATCTATTGAAAATAACATTATGATCATAAATCACCATGTTACAATGTCGAAATAAAGTCATTGGCACACCGACACTACGAATGTAGCCCCTAGAATAACATTTTTTAAACTGTGGTAGGCAACTCTCTTGGACCGGGAGAAGCGAGAGTTGATTCCGCCATAACACCTACTACAGTGTCATTTTACTCAGTGCAGTGTACAGAAACTGGCCGTATACTGTATCCATGGGAAAGAACACCGAAGGGCCATGTAAAATATGCGAAAATAAAAGTAACTTACCTGGTCGGCCAGGAACGGCTGTCACCGAACGCGAAACTAGCTAGCCATCGCTATAGGCGATGCGCAGCTTGTTATGCCCGCAAAACCGGCACCGCAAGTAGTTCGAAATGCAGCATGCCGAGTGAGGCTGGACCGCATGGTGGGCACTGGCTGTGCAATAGGGCCTTTGACTGTTTTTTTGAGAAAGCTCTGTGCTTGCTCTGGTTTCTCTTCATTACGCACAAGTCTTTCGCTTTTTACTAAAGACTTCCGTTGAGAGAAGCACAAATGAGTTCAATCTATTTTTGGAAAGCTCCAGCCGTTTGGTTGAGCTCATAATGCACGTGCGGTGTGGAAGACAAATAGAGCGATGATCTTAGCACGCTGGTAGTGTAGTTGGAAGCTGGTCCATCTTGCTCAAGTGTAAACGCAAGTGCTAAAACATGCCTCGCAGCTTTCTGTTTACTTAGCTCCCGCATGCCAGCGTAGGGCCACATCCTCCAAAAATGGGAATGCTCAACACATAGCTCAACAGACACTGCTGCACAGCAGCTCCTGCCATGTTTTGGAACTCACAGAAAGGAAAAAAAAAAAAAAAAAAAAAAAAATGCTCTGGCCCCAGTCACGCTGTTGGGGAAAGTAGAAAAGGAAGCAGTGCGCACTCCTCCTTCGCTTTTTTTTTGTTCACATAGAAGTGCAGGGGAGAGCAACGCAGTCCCCCCACAACCAGATATTACGCAGTCGAGATTCCCACATTTAGGGAATTCGGTGAGGGATCAGCACCACCAGAGTGGTAATGGCGAGCTCAGCCCTGGGTGAACCACCTTTCTGATCATGGTATCTCCCCTACCAGGTATGAGTTGAACTCAGTCAGCAGGCAAGGTGCCGGTTCCTGTGACACTGCATCTCTGACTGACGGGTTCCCTGCGCACTGCATCCGAGTTCAGTGCTCAGGGCTCGAGCGCACTCTGACAGGCCTCATAGAAAAACTAACACTGCAGCAACCACTCCAACCTTACCGGGTTTGCAAGGAATGGGAGTATGCTTCTTCCACAATGAAAGAGCAGCGCCCGAGAAGAGTGCACGCACTTCATTTGGTACTGCTCAAGAGGCCACGCCCACTCAGGACATCGCACGAGAGGCTTGTGATTCTCACTTTTGGGCCGCAGTAACGCCAAGTTTGGACGGAAGCGTAGCGCTCTCCCGCTTCGTCAGCGCCGTACATGGAAAAAAACAGGAGCCAAACAGACTTCTGAGGTCGTGCAGGCACGGTTTCAACGTAGGCGCCAAGCCGACTCCAAAGCTGGTCTCTTGTGGAACGTTGTTGGTTCAAATCAGCGCACAAGCCTTGACGACTGGCAGGAAAGTGCGTAACGCTTGGGCCAGCGGAAGATGAAGCCTTGGAAAAAGTGCGAGAAGATAACGGCTCCTGAAGACATCTTTGCCTTTTTGAATGGCTGACATTACTAAAATGGAGCAGATGGAATATTGGCACTGTGAAAATGTGAGCAAGAATTGGGAGTGGTGTGGCTTCTGCCCGGAAATGCAGCATGCCGAGTGAGGCTGACCGCGAGGGCACGGGCTGGGAAGAATAGGGGCCTTTGACTGCTCTTGGAGAAAGCTCTGTTTTTGCTCTGGTTTCTCTTCATTGTGCACAAGTCTTTCGCTTTTTACTAAAGACTTCCGCAGGAGAGGAGCACAAATGAGTTCTATCTTGTTTTTGGAAAGCCTGGCCGCTTGGTTGAGCCTTATACGTCCGTGTGTGGATCTACAAATAGAAAGTTGATCTTAGCTTGCTGGTAGTGTAGTTGGAAGCTGGTCCATCTTGCCTGCATGTAAACTGCTAGTAAACATGCCTTCAGCTTTCTGTTACTTAGCTCTCCTTCTGGGCTGTAGGCCACATCCTCCAAAATGGGAATACTCAACACATAGCTCAACAGACACGCTGCTGCACAGCAGCTCTGCCACGTTTGGGACTCACAGAAAGGAAAAAAAAAAAAAGCCCTCCAGCCCCAGTCACGCCTGTTGGGGAAAGCAGAAAAAGGAAGCAGAAAAGCACTTCTTCTCGCTTTTTGTTCCCACATGAAGCGCAGAGGGAGAGTGCGTGACGCTGTCCCCCACTACCAGAAGTATGCAGTCGAAATTCCCACATTTGGGGAATTCCGCGAGGTCAACACCACCGAGTGCAATGGCGGAGCCTCGCTCTGGGTGAACCACCTTCTTGATCATGGTATCTCCCTGCCAGGTAAGTATGAGTTGAACCAGCCGCAGGCAAGGTGCCGGTTCCCAGACACTGCACTCTGACTGGCGGTTCCTGCGAGACCCGTAATCTCAGAGTTGAGTGCCTGTGGCTTGAGCTCACTCTGACAGGCCTCTGCAGAAAACTAACACTGCAGCAACCACTCCAACCTTAGGGTTTGCAATAGAATGGAGCATGTTTCTTCCACAATGAAAGAGCAGCGTCAGAGAAGAGTACACACAATTCATTTGGTACCGTTCAAGAGGCCACGCCCTCAGGACATTGCACGAGAGGCTTGTGATTCACGCATCTGACATCTTCTGCGCAAAGCTTGAAAGAACTCCAGCAACACAGCAAGTCAAACCCCTGGAGTTCCAGCATCAGACACAGCAGGCCCTCGATAATAAACAAACAAACATCGGTGTGATGTTCAAGCATGCGCTTGCACACTTCTAGCTGGATGAGAATTTGGGGGATATTTGGTCTCCAACCTGCTGAGCTGTGGCCCTGAGCCCATCTGTAAATACACACCACCACATCTCATTAAGTATTACCCGGCCTGGAGCACACTCCCAAAATGGCCCCGAATGTTTGTGTATATCTGTGTGATTTCCAAGTACGCTGTTGCACATCTACGGCTCTCTCGCTCTTGCTTTTGGTGCTGTTCTGCTTCAGAGCTTCGCCACAGAGCTATCGGGCGGAGGTGCTGAGGAGGAGCCGTTGTTGTGCCCAAATGAAAAGACTGCACCACGGCAAGTGACAAGTGTGCCAGGAAGTGGCATCGGTCAGCAAAGCGCTCAGGTGTTCATCGCTTCTCGGCCTTTTTGGCTAAGACTGCAATCTCCTCCTTTTGGTGGTAGAACTCTTGCCTGTTTGTGGCATTGGTTTGTCATCTGTTGGGAGGATATTCTCATTCCTTGAGGACAGCGTTTCAACTTAATATTAGTTGTAAATTGTCTTATAGGAATACATTGGCACAGAGAGAGTCTTACCTGCACTCTGTTGGAAAAACACCTATCCAAAGTTACAAGAAAAAGTAAATGGTTTTATCTTATTCATTCTTGTTTTACACTAGTTCCATTTTAAGTATGTATTTATTTATTGTTTTAGGTTTTTAGTCTGTAGTGCTTGGTGTCTCCACCATGTCGGCCAACCATGCGGCATCCGGAGCACCATAAGCGCACGCTTTAGCTTTTAAAGAAAAGGACGGAAAGCTCCTGGACATGTCGAGACATGACTTCTCCAGGAAGCTAATCCAGAAAGCCTTAAAATTCCAGCCAGACGATCTGAACTGCATTTTGACATTGCCCGTCCAACAAAGGATTTGATGTAAGCTTTGTACTGCCTTAGGATTCAGAGATTTTTGGACACGTTTGAAAATGAAAAACCCCAGTTTCTGCTTTTAATGTTGAGAAACTGACTGACAATGCCTCAAAAATGGGTATTGTCAGAATGTTTAATGAGACAATAAATGCAGAAGACATTTGTTTGTGGCTGGGGAGATATTGCACCGTGAAGGCCAGGCTATCAAAGTGAGGGATGAAGATGGCATTTGAATTGCGCTTGGAGGGTCCCCATTCAACAATGGCAGGACCCTCAAGGCTACCAAGGCCTGAAACATCTGCCATCTATGATAGTCCTGGGTAACAATCGGGCTACATTCATTACCAGGGTCAGCCCAAGCTCTGCGCAAGTGTGGTGAGCAAGGGCACCTGGCTGAGCATGTCAACAGGTAATCTGTGGAAAATGCAGAGAAACTGGGCACACTTTTGAGCAGTGTCCCAATGGCAGAAAGTGCAATCTCTGTGGTGAATCAAACCATCTCTTCAGAGATTGCCCAAAGTCTTTTGCCAACAAGGTGAAGGCTGTGAAAATAATGGGCCAAAATGGAGGACAAGATCAACAGTTTAGAGAGCTGTTTGAAGATGCTCGGCTTGGAAAAGTTCAAATCTCCCTCCAAATCCAGCTATTGGACAAGAGGGATCAGGTGAGGAGAGGGAGGGAGAGGGAGGGGCCTGCAAGTGCCTCTTCAACAGGGAGTCAGGAGGAAGAAGAGGGCAATGCAGGCAGAAAGGCTGGAGCTAGTTCAGATTTGGAAAGTGATCAAGTACAAGCGGACCCAGCGAGGATGCCTCCCTCCCAATGCCCAGCAGAAGAGACACTTGTCAGAATTGTCTCTTGAGACCCTATAGTCTCAGAGAAGAGGGGAAGAGCTGGGGAGCTCCTCAGACAGTTTATCTGTGGAGGAGCCAGAGTCTTCCCCAAATTCCCCAAACGAGGTCTCCTTTTTGACAATAGCTCTGCAATCAGCCTTGAAAGACTCGAAATTTGATGCAACTCCTGCAGCAGAGGCTGACCCCTAGAGTCGAAAGGGAATAGAGCTCAACCCCAGCACTGTTCACCCATAACAGTGAAGGAGGAGCTCCATTCACAGGATCTTAACTAGCATTTTTAAGACAATTTTAATATAGTCTTTTACCTTTTTAAAATGTCATATTTGTCATTTTTAACCATACTCATGACACTCACATTCTCAACCATCAATGTGAGAAGTGTGATGTCCTGAGTTAGAGCCCAGACTGTTTTATCTTTCTTAACTCCTTTAGGTCAGATGTGTTTTACTACAGGAATGTGGCCTGCCGTTTTAAAGCATTACACACAGTGGGAAGACTTGTGGCCAAAAAACATCAATATGGAGTGGCTCAAACGAGAAAACAAGAACGATGGAGTAGCCATTTTAATAAAGAACCCTCAGGTCTTGGTGAAGGGAACACTGTGGTGACAGACACGGCTGGGCAATTTTAACACACTTGATTTTTATGGGAAAAGATTTTAAAGTTTTAAATATTTATGGCATTAACGACATAAAGCGACAGGTATGATTTTAGAAGACTTGCAGTTCCACATGCTAGTAGGGCACCTTTAGTTGTAGGAGGAGATTTTAATTGTATTTTAAACAGAAATGACAGAGAAAAGGAGCAGGAGAAGATTTTAAACTTGATAAAACATCGGTGTTGTTGCAAAATCTATGCAGGGATTTTAAACTACTGGACTGTTTTAAAACCATGCATCCCAGAGAGAGGGCTTCACCTGGTTCAGTGGTGATAGCACCAGAGCCTCTCGCATAGATTACATTTTATCACGAGATTGCCCACCCACCGATGCTAGATTAACACCTGTGTTTCTTTTCTGATCACGCCAATGCTCTCCTGCACACTTTCACTCTCTTCTGGTGTGACAACAGGGAGAGGTCTGTGGAAACTCAACTGCTCCCTTTTAGAAGATAGGAGTTAGTTAGTCAGTATAGGGAGCAGTATCCAAGAGTGGCAGATCCTCCAAGTGACCTATCGACACACATGCACACTGGTGGGAAATGGTGAAGGGAAGGACCCAGACTTTCTTTAGACAGGCAGGTAAGAAAAAAAGATAGAGACGACAGACGCATGTTGGGACTGCAGAAAGACTACAGAGATATTTTAAATTGAGTAACCAAGGGATGGATTTTAATGAAGAAATAAAAAGAAGTCAAAGCAGAAATGTCGTTTTTAGCGGAAATTAAAAGCAAGGGTGTCATTTTAAGAAGTAAGGAAAAAGAAATAGAGGAAGGAGAAGTGCACCAGATACTTTTTAAGAAAATTTGTAAATAAAGGGGGGCTTTTAACACTGAAAAAGAAAATGGTGGTACAGCAGATACAACGGAAGAAATAAAAACAGAAATTGGAAACATTTATGGTAAACTTTATGAAAGAAAACATGTAAAAAATGACACATTGGCTGAAGTTTTAAATTTTATTGAGCAAACTATAAACGACAGTGTGCTGTTAACTAAAGATTTTACCACCCTTGAGCTACAACCAATCCATGAAGAGTTTTAAGAGGGAAGTCACCAGGGCATGACAGGCTTCCTTGGAATTTTATTTGACGTTTTGGGACATTTTAGCACCGGACTTGCTTGCTGTTTTTAAGGATTTCGAGCAACTTGACCGACTTCCTGACAGCTTTAGAGTAGGGATAGTGACTCTACTCTACAAAGACAAAGACAAGACCGACTTGAGAAATTGGCGACCCATTACACTTTTAAATGTAGATTGTAAGCTTTTAGCAAGATTTTAGCATCACGTATGTCCTTGTTTTACCTGGGCTGATTCACCCAGCGGATCAAACCTGTGCCATCCCTGGGAGGAAGATCACCGACAGCCTCATACTGATCCGGGACACCATCTGTTATGCGAGAGAGACAGAAACATCCGGCTAGTAATCTTAAATTTAGATTTTGAGAAAGCATTTGATCGGGTCTCGCACCAGTACCTCTTCCAGGTGCTGCAAAAAATGGGGTTTCGGGAAGGTTTTTAGTATGGGTGGGTTTGCTGTATAGGGACATCACCAGCAAATTCATTGTTAACGGGCATATGACAAAAGCAGTAGAAATAAACTGCGGTGTCCGTCAGGGCTTTCATCCGTTATCTGCCCTCCTTTATGTTGCCTGCATTGAACCACTGGCACAGATTTTGAGAAGGGATACATGGATCAAGGGGTGGGAATACCAGGAGTGGGGACAAGGGACGAAAGGTGTTTATACATGGATAGCGTAAATATTTTATGCACTGATCTTTTATCTGTCAACAGGGCGCTGGACTTGACTGACTGGCTCGGACAGGCCTCTGGGTCAAAGCAATAGAAGCAAGACCCAAGCCCACTTTACGGACCATGGACAGCGACTGAGACAACAGGACTCCCTCTGACAGTGACCCAGACTGACCACAAGATACTGGGGATCAAATTTGACAGGGAAGGGGAGGGAAAACAAATTGGCCGGGTGTGGTAGGGAAAGTTGAGGCAAAGACTAGGATACTGGGGACTTAGAGGACTGACTTTAGAAGGAAGGTTTTAATCATCAAAGCAGTGATTTTACCTTTGCTTTTTTACTCATCAGTTCTGTTTTTATTCCCCCAGAAGGGTGCTTTTAGACCTCGAGCGAGCCATCTTTTATTTCCTGTGGGGCTCAAGTGGGAGAGACTGAGAAGAGACATCATGAAAAAAACAAAGGAGAAAGGAGGAAAAGGCGTGCCAGACCTGCAGCTCTTCCTTGGAAGCAAATATGCTGCACTGCACATTGCAAGCCGCCCACTGACCCATCCAGAAACCCCAAAGACTGCAGCAACTACGGTTCTGGATGGGTCTTACCTCAGAAAACTCAAGCTCTTAACCACTGATCTTAAAGTACCTGTGTCTTTTAGCCTACCAGCACCTATTCTTTTATCCAGAATTTTTTTAAGACATTTTAAGCTTGAACAGGAGGAGTTGCAAATTTTAACTAATCACCGTTCTTTGATTTCTGTTGTGCAGGAGCGGAGCCAGTGAGTCCAGTGCATGGACTTGCATTTGGCGAGCCCACAAGCAGTTTGGCACAATGTCAACCATTCCGCTCTTCCCAACAGGCTCGGGACCTGTCGTGGATGGTGGCTCATGAGATTCTCCCAGTCAGGGCCGTGATGCACTCCCGGGCATGGCAGCACACGCAACCTGCCCCCAAAGACTGTAATGCACCTGAAACGGTGAGACACTTGCTCTGGGAGTGCAGCGCTGCCGTGAACCAGTGGGCAACAGCTGGCTCCTTGCAATTCCGTGCTTGCCAGCAAGGGGAGGTCCTCACAGCACAGCTGGTGCTGTATGGGGTGAGCCAAGAGACAAGACCTGTCAGCAGCTGGATTTGCTGACCAGTGGCTCACCCTAGCCGCCATCAAAAGGCGCCATATGGACCTCAGGAACTTGCTGGCAAGAAAGCACATGCAGAGATCCCAGCGGCTGTGATCCGAATGGTCGCAGCGACGGGTCCAAACGGCCGGGCTGCAGGCGGTATGGGCCTAGGACACAGCCGCCAAAGAAGAATCGCCTCTGTGCCCATTCGGACGAGAAGGGCCGGAGCCACACAGGGAAAGGTCAAAGCAGCAGCGGCCTGACTCTCCGGAGAGGCAGGTGGGAAGAGCTGCAAGGGTGGGGATCTCTCTGACCACCAGCACAGGATCCCGAGAGACCAAACCTGTTTGGAAGAGCGGAATGAGTTGCCCTCGGTAGGACTCAGCCCTGCTCCCTGCATAACAGACCTTTTAATATTGCACTCCCCTTTTAAAGACTGCTATAATGGACACACATACATACATACATACATACACAGAATAGCCTTTAATGTATACATTTTATTAAATGACAACTTTTATCTGTAATGCCTTTTAAATTTCTTTTGAAATTTGAAATTTTAAGTGTTTTACAGATAACCATATTTATTTATTGATTGTCATTTTAAAAGATATATTGTGTGTGTTTTAATTTGAATGTATTTATGAAAGCGCTGTGTGTGCGTATCAATAAATTTTCAAAAAGAAAAAATCTGTTCTTATCAGTTTAATATCTGATACGTCCCTATCAGGGGACAACATATTAAATGGATTTTTGCTATGAGGAGGAGAAAAAGGGGCTTGCCCGTTCACTCCACGCATTGACCTGGTATTGCAGTGCCGCTGGGAGCGGTGCATGCTCCTTTGGGCTTGTGCAAAGTCAAGTTTGGGCCGGGAAGCGTGGCGTCTCCCGCTCGGTCGGCGCCGTATGGAAAAACAGAGCCGATTTTTGTTTTTTGGTGGCTCTGAGGTCGGCAGGCACGGTTTCAACGAGCGCTGGCCGACTCCAAAGCGGGGTCTCTTGTGGAACGTCGTTGGTTCAAATCAGCGTACAAGCCTTGACGACTGGCAGGAAAGTACAACGCTCGCTCCAGCAGAAGATGAAGCCTTGGCAAAAGTGCGAGGAAGATAACGGCTCCTGAAACATCTTTGCCTTTTGAATGGCTGACATAAAACGGAGCAGATGGAATATTGGCACTGTGAACATGTGAGCAAGAATTGGGAGTGGAGGTGGCCTCTGCCCGGAAATGCAGCACGCCGAGAGTGAGGCTGACCGCGAGGGCACGGGCTGGGAAGAATAGGGCCTTTGACTGCTCTTGGAGAAAGGGTCTGTGCTTGCTCTGGTTTCTCTTCATTGCGCACAAGTCTTTCGCCTTTTACTAAAGACTTCCGTGGAGAGGAGCACAAATGAGTTCAATCTATTTTTGGAAAGCTCAGCCGTTTGGTTGAGCCTTATGCGTGTGTAGAAGACAAATAGAAAGTTGATCTTGGCTCGCTGGTAGTGTAGTTGAAGCTGGTCCATCTTGGCTGCGTGTAGCGCACAAGTAAACATGCCTCGCAGCTTTCTGTTACTTAGCTCCGCTGGGTGCGTCGGCCACATTCTCCAAAATGGGAGCGCTCAACACATAGCTCAACAGGCACTGCTGCACAGCAGCTCTGGCCACGTTTTGGGACTCACAGAAAAACACAAAAAAAAAAAAACATCATCAAAGCCCTCCAGCCCCAGTCACGCTGTTGGGGAAAGCAGAAAAAGGAAGCAGTGCGCACCTCCAGCCGTTTTTGTTCTACACAGTGCAGGAGAGAAGCGAACGCAGTCCTCCGACTACCAGAAATTATGCAGTCGAGATTCCCACATTTGGGGAATTCGCGGGATCAGCACCACCGGAGTGCAATGGCGGAGCCTCGCCCTGGGTGAACCACCTTTTTGATCATGGAATCTCCCCTGTCAGGTAAGTATGAGTTGAACCAGCCGCAGAGCAGGTGCGGTTCCCAGACACTGCACTCTGACTGACGGTTCCTGCGACCCGTAATCTCGGAGTTCAGTGCCTGTGGCTTGAGGCTCACAACAAACAAACATCGGTGTGACGTTCAAGCATGCGCTTGCACACTTTCTAGCTGGGTGAGAATTTAGGGGATATTTGGTCTCAACCTGCTGAGCTGTGGCCTTGAGCCCATCTGTGAATACACACCGCCACGTCTCATTAAGTATTACCGGCCTGGAGCACACTCCAAAATGGCCCCGAAGTGTTTACGGTATATCTGTGTGATTTCAAATGCACGCTGTTGCACATCTACGGCTCTCTACGCTCTTGCTTTTGGTGCTGTTCTGCTTCAGAGCTCAGCGCCCGGAGGTGCTGAGGAGGAGCCGTTGTTGTGCCCAAATGAAAAGACTGCACCACGGCAAGTGACAAGTGTGCCAGGAAGTGGCGTCGGTCAGCAAGCGCTCGCGTGTCATCGCTTCTCGGCCTTTTGGCTACTAAGTGTAGTATCTGTTCTTATCAGTTTAATATCTGATAACGTTCCTATCAGAGGACAACATATTAAATGGATTTTGCTATGAGGAGATGAAAAAGGGCTTGCCCCGTTCGCTCCACGCATCGACCTGGTATTGCAGTGCCGCTGGGAGCGGTGCATGCTCCTTTGGGCTTGTGCAAAAGTCAAGTTTGACGGGAAGCGTGCGCGTCTCCGCTTCGATCGGGCGCCGTGGCGGAAAAACAGAGCCGATTTTTGTTTTTGGGTGGCTGTGAGGTCGGCAGGCACGGTTTCAACGAGGAGCTGCCGACTCCAAAGCGGGTCTCTTGTGGAGCGTCGTTGGTTCAAATCAGCGTACAAGCCTTGACGACTGGCAGGAAAACAACGCTGGCTCAGCGGAAGATGAAGCTTTGGCAAAAGTGCGAGGAAGATAACGGCTCCTGAAACATCTTTGCCTTTTGAATGGCTGACATAAAACGGAGCAGATGGAATATTGGCACTGTGAACATGTGAGCAAGAATTGGGAGTGGGTGGGCCTCTGCCGGAAATGCAGCACGCCTGAGTGAGGCTGACCCACGAGGGCACGGGCTGGGAAGAATAGGGCCTTTGACTGCTCTTGGAGAAAGGGTCTGTGCTTGCTCTGGTTTCTCTTCATTGCGCACAAGTCTTTAGCCTTTTACTAAAGACTTCCGTGGAGAGAAAGGCCCAAATGAGTTCAATCTATTTTGGAAAGCTCAGCTGTTTGGTTGAGCCTTATCGTGTGTGGAAGACAAATAGAAAGTTGATCTTAGCTCGCTGGTAGTGTAGTTGGAAGCTGGTCCATCTTGGCTGCGTGTAAACGCGACAAGTAAACATGCCTCGCAGCTTTCTGTTACTTAGCTCCCGCTGGAGTGCGTCGACCACATCCTCCAAAATGGGAGGCAGCTCAACACACATAGCTCAACAGGCACTGCTGCACAGCAGCTCTGCCTACGTTTTGGGACTCACAGAAAAAAAACACAAAAAAAAAAAAAAAAACCCCATCAAAGCTCTCCCAGCCCCAGTCACGCTGTTGGGGAAAGCAGAAAAAGGAAGCAGTGCGCACCTCCTTCGTTTTTGTTCTACACGAAGTGCAGGAGAGCGCAGACATGATCCCCCCACTACCAGAAATTATGCAGTCGAGATTCCCACATTTGGGAATTCGCGAGGGTCAGCACCACCGGAGTGCAATGGCGAGGCCTCGCCCTGGGTGAACCACCTTTTTGATCATGGTATCTCCCTGCCAGGTAAGTATGAGTTGAACCAGCCGCAGGCAAGGTGCGGTTCCCAGACACTGCACTCTGACTGGCGGTTCCTGCGACCCGTGAATCTCGGAGTTCAGTGCCTGTGGCTTGAGCTCACAACAAACAAACATCGATTGTGGCGTTCAAGCATGCGCTTGCACACTTCTAGCTGAGTGAGAATTTGGGGATATTTGGTCTCCAACCTGCTGAGCTGTGACCCTGAGCCCATCTGTGAATACACACCGCCACGTCTCATTAAGTATTACCGGCCTGGAGCACACTCCAAAATGGCCCGAATGTTTCTGGTATATCTGTGTGATTTCCAAATGCACGCTGTTGCACATCTCACGGCTCTCTCGCTCTTGCTTTTGGTGCTGTTCTGCTTCAGAGCTTCGCCGCCATTGGAGGTGCTGAGGAGGAGCGTTGTGCCCAAATGAAAGACTGCACCACGGCGAAGTGACAAGTGTGCCAGGAAGTGGCGTCGGTCAGCAAGCGCTCAGGTGTCATCGCTTCTCAGTCTTTTTGGCTAAGATCAAGTATGTAGTATCTGTTCGCTTCGGCCTTTTGGCTAAGACTGCGATCGCCTCCTTTTGGTGGTAGAACTTTTGCCTGTTGTGGCATTGGTTTGTCATCTGTTGGGAGGATATTCTCATTCCTTGAGGACAGCGTTTCAACTTAATATTAGTTGTAAATTGTCTTATAGGAATACATTACACAGAAAGAGTCTTACCTGCACTCTGTTGGAAAAAACACCTATCCAAGCCATTACAAGAAAAAGGTAAGTGGTTTTATCTTATTTATTTTTCTTTTTTACACTAGTTCCATCTTAAGTATTTATTTATTTATTGTTTTAGGTTTTTAGTTCAGTGCTTGGTGCCTCCACCATGTCGGCCAACCATGCCTGGCATCCGAGTGCACCATAGCAATGACGCTTACTTTCAAAGAAAAGGATGGAAAGCTCCTGGGCATGTCGAGACTTGATTTCTCCAGGAAGCTAATCCAGAAAGCCTTAAAATTCCAGCCAGATGATCTGAACTGCATTTTGACATTGCCGTCCAACAAAGGATTTGATGTAAGCTTCGTACTGCCTTAGGATTCAGAGATTTTTGGACACGTTTTGAAAATGAAAAACCCCAGTTTTCTGCTTAATGTTGAGAAACTGACTGACAATGCCTCAAAAATGGTTATTGTCAGAATGTTTAATGAGACAATAAATGCAGAAGACATTTGTTTGTGGCTGGGGAGATATTGCACTGCGGAAAGGCCAGGCTATCAAAGTGAGGGATGAGAAGATGGCATTTGAATTGTAGCTGGAGGGTCCCCATTCAACAATGGCAGGACCCTCAATTACACAAGGCCTAAGAAACATCTGCCATCTATGATAGTCCTGGGTAATAATCAGACTACATCTCATTTACCAGGAGTCAGCCCAAGCTCTGCCATAAGTGTGGTGAGCAAGGGCACCTGGCTGAGGCATGTCAACAGGTAACATCTGTGGAAAATGCAGAAATTGGGCACACTTTTGAGCAGTGTCCCATCGGCAGAAAGTGCACCCTGTGGTGAATCAAACCATCTCTTCAGAGATTGCCCAAAGTCTTTGCCAACAAGTTGAAGGCTGTGAAAATAATGGGCCAAATGGAGGACAAGATCAACAGTTTAGAGAGCTGTTTGAAGATGCTGGGCTGGAAAATCTCAAATCTCCCTCCAAATCCAGCTATTGGACAAGAGGGATCAGGTGAGGAGAGAGGGGGGAGGAGCCTGCAAGTGCCTTCCTCTTCAACGGGAGTCAGGAGGAAGAAGGGGCACTGCAGGCAGAAGGCGAGCTAGTTCAGATTTGGAAAGTGATCAAGTACAAACGGACAGCGAGGATGCCTCCATCCCCAATGCCCAGCAGAAGAGACACTTGTCAGAATTGTCTCTTGAGACCCCTATAGTCTCAGAGAAGAGGGGGAAGAGCTGGGGAGCTCCTCAGACAGTTTATCTGGGTGGAGGAGCCCAGAGTCTTCCCCAAATTCCCCAAACGGAGGTCTCTTTTTGACAATAGCTCTGCAATCAACCCAAAGACTCAAATTTGATGCA
>JAQQSB010002293.1:0-20935 GCA_029721515.1 Synanceia verrucosa
AGCTAACTGTGGTGTACCAACATTTTGAATTGTGTGACCAATCATATCCATAGTTCTACCAATTGTAATCACACCAGTACCGCTTGTAATTTTACCATTATTGTCTAACATCAATGCCGTTGTACTTGTCATTTTTAATTGACCATTATCGATAACAACATATGGTATCATACCACTACTATGATCTGATGGTGTAGTCGTTTGAACAGTTCTACTCACAGCTAAATCAATTTCTGAATCAACATAACTTTTGTCTAAAATAGTTGCTTTAAACATCTGAATTTCAGAAAGTCCCATTGTTGAAATACCATCACCTTCAAACCTCCAAAATTTATATGGTTTAGTAATCGGTAGCTCAAATGATCGCATTTGATCAACTCTATCAGTTGATTCTAGCAACCGTTCATAATTAACATCATCATTGCTTCCTTCAAACCAATAGTGGGTAAACAGTTGAGTCGTTCGTTGGTGACTCAATCTGGGAAAAAATCGCACTCGCCAAATCTGAATTGGGTTTGGTAGTTCAACCTTAACCCACGATCGTTTTCCACCCGTTCCCGTGATCCACTGAGAATTTGGATTGTCATCAAAGGCATTGTCAGGATTAGCATTTTTACCCCAGGGTATGTACTGTGAACTCGCCGTGCAAACTTGACCAGTCACTGGAAAAATATTTGTAGCTTCTTTTTGATAAATTGGTTCAATAATAGCGTAGTTATGACGAGTGTCTTTTATCGGTGCTAAAGCGTTATCGCTAGCAAGTTCTTTCGAATTAATAATTTCTCCGCCTTGAAGATCAATAACTTTTCCACCAGTATTAATGTCAGAATTAAACTTTAAAGTACCACCAGGACGTGCAGTGAGGGCTTGAATATTGCTTAAATTATAATTTCTCAAATCCAGTGAACCTTCAACCCTAATGGTATCACCTGAATTTGGAGGTCGAATTGCTGTAGCGTTTACAATATCATTTTGAGCAACGTCAAATGATCCAGTCATAGGTCTTGTACCGTCTAATTTTAATAATCCAACAGTTGCTTTAGTAATTTCACCAGAAACAAATGTTGACAATTGACTCATCGACACACCAGCTTCAGTCTGCTCGGTGTCCCAAAGCTCGCTAATAAATTCCTTATTTCCTGTTGTAGTCATTATTAATATCACATTAGATTATAATTTGTTTAACATCCGTGGGCTTAAACAGCGATAATTCCTCCCTATAAAACGTACCTATAATTTTCTCTGCATTTTTAATATCAGCTATCTCATACGTCACTGGACTTGTCTTCAACACATCCGTAACAACAAACACTTCATCTGTAAAATTAGCTGTATACCCTCTCTTAAATTTTCCTCGATATTTACTGATCCTCACAAAATCACCTGGATTTATGGGACTTTCTTGTGAATTTTTAGATTCTCTAGATCCATAAAGGTTTTCATAGGCTTTTTGAGGATTTTCTAAAGCTTGTATAGGAGTCATTTTAATAGATCTGTGATAGCTCGAATTATAGTTCTGGACTAATTCTGGAAGTATGTCGATCCATCGTTTAGTATCGTTTGCGGTGAAATATTTATACATACGATCTTTTAGCGTGCGATTGAAGCGTTCTACGATCTGTGCCTTGACGGTGTTGTAAGTTTCAAACCATTCGATGTCATATTTTTTAAACAATGCCTGAGTTTTCTTGTTGATAAATTCACTTCCATGATCGGTTTGAAGTAACTTTGGTTTACGGGTTTTAAAAATGGTTTCAAAAGCTTCTGTTACAAAATCTTCGGTTTTACGCTTGATCGGAACTGCAAATGCAAATTTTGAAAGAACATCGATTACTGTCATGATATAGTTGAAGCCATCATTATGTTTAGAAAGGGATCTCATATCCGCCAAGTCAGCTTGCCATTGGTGATCTACGGAGTGAACTATTACGCGTCGGGTTGAGAACTTTTGTACAGCTGGTTTGTGTTTGGTATAAGTAGGTTGTTCTTGTAAGAAGGATTTAACGGTTTTCCTTGGTAATTCACTTCTACGCGAAAGTTGGTCTATGCCAGTAAAGCCCGTTTTGGGATTGTAATATAACTTGTTTAATAGTTTACGTTGATAGTCTGTTAATTTACTCATATTATTAATAAAATAGATTATTCAAGATTTTGGATTGTTCTTTTGTAATTCCTATACCCAACATACGTTTTCCGCCGATAGCTGCTTGAACTAATCTTCTATCAAATCTTTCACGAAAACCCTTGGGTTTCATCTCTCTAAGACTTTTTAACATTGCATCGTCAGCTTTGTGTTTGTCCGCTAAATTTTTGGCTTTGTCAAATGCTAAATCGTGAACTCTACATATATCATCAACTTGATTGTAAGGTTCATTTCCGGGTAAAGGATTACCATCTTCGTCAAGTTGTTCTTCTAAAGGATTCCATGGACCCGCGTAGCGATATCCAGGTAGTACAAACCCCTTTTTTGGACGAGGTAATTTTCCGATCAAATTATGAACGTCAAACCCATTTCCACCAAATTTACCAGACTTATCCATAATATTTTGAATAAGATAATCTTGACTTGTTAACACAGCTAAATCTTGTCTGTTATCCATATTAATTATAACTTAGATTCAGTCTATGTAATTACTAATGTAATCTATAACTATAATAATATGTCGCAGCGTCCCAATATATATAAGTTAATACCTAAGAAATATCTGAAAGATAAATATTATAATCCTAATAAGTTTACACCCAAACATCCTGCTAGAATAGTTTTCTGTGGAAGCTCAGGATCTGGAAAAACATCCAGTCTTATTTGGATGATCGATGAAGCTAAAAATTTTCATAAAATATACCTCTATGCTAAAAAGCTTACAGAACCACTTTATCAATGGCTGATTGATGAATGGAATAAGAAGTCTGAAAAGCTTGGTCAAACAACCATAGAATATTCAAATTCGGTTGATGATATAGTCTCAGTAGATGCTATTGATGATTCAATTCAAAACTTGGTTATTCTTGATGATTTAATAACTGAAAGAAATCTATCTAAAGTCTCCGATCTATTTATTCGTTCGAGGAAACAAAACTGTACTGTTTGTTTCTTGACCCAGAGATATCATGCGGTACCTTCAGATGTTCGAATCAACTCAAACTACTTTATATTCATGCCTGGAATTCGTGGAAGGGATCTAATCAACATTAGTACTGACCAGGTTGGATCGTTTGATGCTGAAACATTTAAGGAAATGTATCGAAAAGCAACCAAAGATGGTGAAAGTTTCCTATTAATTGACAATGTCACTAACGATCCCAAGTTAATGTTTCGCAAAAACTTTAAAGAAAGCATTAGTTAAACTTTAAAATTCTTCTAACTACCTTTCGATATTTTTCATTATTTTTGAAATATAATAATTTTTTTATTGACTTAATTTGAAAATGTTCACAAATCACATCAATTACTAGCTGATATTTGATTGCTTTGGTAGTATTAACAACACTATAAAATTTAATTAAATGATTTAAAATTAATTCACGAATTTCTATGAGTTTTTGAGTAATTATGGGTAGTTCAATATCATTCAATATATGCCAAATGTATGAAAGATGTTTTCTTTGATTATAGTTGGTGTTTCGATATATGGAATCTTTTGAAAAGTCAAGGTTTAGTTTTGATTTAATTTGATGGATTTCAGATAGATTGGGTTGGTTTTTCTCTTTACAAATGATCCGGTTAAATATTTCACCAAAGTGATATTTACGCTTGTAGCGTTGACGGAAAGTGTAACATTTACGCTCGTGGTAGAAAATGGGAGAGTATTCTGGTGCTTCAACTGGAGCGGCGTCTATTTTACGTTGTTTTATTAGGTTTCTATGTTGTGTCAGGATATCCATTGTATATTATATAATAGATTAAATCTAATGTTTAAGTAATAATGCCTAGAGATATTGACTATAATCTAAAAGCTGAAGCACAAAGTGTTAAAATGAAATTAAATCGTCAAAATGCAATTAT
Organism: Synanceia verrucosa; assembly: GCA_029721515.1. Taxonomy (NCBI): domain Eukaryota; kingdom Metazoa; phylum Chordata; class Actinopteri; order Perciformes; family Synanceiidae; genus Synanceia; species Synanceia verrucosa. Next base: position 4,007 of record JAQQSB010002293.1, read on the forward strand.
TGATTCAATCCGTCAGGGAAAGATCGCAAATGCTGAAATTTTAAGTGGTCAAGAGTTGGTTCCTAGAGATCCGATTTATGAAGCTTTGATGATGAAAGAGAAGGAAAAGGAAAATGAGAGGCAACGTGAGCAAGATAGGGTGAATAGGGAGTTAATTGCTCAGTTAAGAAATATTTCTGAAAAATCAGGTTTTGATTATAATAAATTATTACGAGCGTTTCGACGAATGATGGCGAACGAAAGACAGGAACAAGAAGCAATTGATGCGCCACTGCCTGGAGAAGATGACGACGATGAAACACTTGTTGAAGAACCGGTTGAAGAATTTGACTTGGAATTTCCAGAGGATTTACCCAAGAAAACTAGAATTGGTGACCATAATTACGTCAACGTTAAAATTTATTCAAAGGAAGAGATTGATGCAACTGCCGATGTAAATGTTCTAGAAAATTATTTAAAGAAGGCTGAACGGGACAATAGACTTTATTTTGAAAGGTTAAATAGTGGCGGAAAAGGACAACATTTTATTAAGAATCAAGAAATGCATCAGAGAAACTATGAAAACTATAATAAATATTTGGCTTATATTAACCAAAAAATACAACAATTACAACGTGGGTCGGGTATTATGACAAATTTAGGTGATTTAGTTGAAAGAATGAGATTAATTGTTGGTTCAATTGAGGCTGGAAATGGAAGTAAGGTGTTGAAAAATGAACTTGCTGATATATTATATTATTTATTTAAGAATAAGAAAATTAGTAAAAAGATGTATGAAAGATTAATTAATCTAACGGTCTAGTAATATGAATTCGATAATTTTAAGTACTGCTAATGCAAAAACTGATGAAAATCATAGATTAACATTGAAATTAAAAAATGACTTGAGACTTAATAACAGTCTGGTTTCATTGAGTCATTGTTCGATTTATTACACTTGGAAAAACATAACAGCTGAACATGGTAATAATCTGTTTTTGGTTACACCCTCTCTTATTTCCAAATTACCTTCCATCCGTGCCACTATTCCAGATGGTTCATATTCGGTAAACGATATTAATAATTTCGTACATCACACTTTAACATTACACGGTTTTGTAAAAGATGATGGAACATTTCCAATAAATATTTATGCAAATTCTGTTTATAATAGAGTGACCATTACAATTGAAGATTTTAAAGGAAACCTTGCTTTTAGTATGGGTGGAGGATTAGCTAAAACTCTTGGGTTTGGTGACGGTCAGTCTGGTGTTCGTATAGATAGTCCAAATGAATTAAATGGTCACTTAGTGCCGGAGATTGAGAAAGTTAATACTGTTTTAGTTAATTGTAATTTAATAAACAATCTAGTAACATATGAAAACAGCGTGTTATATGCGTTTAAACCAAATGATAAATACGGAAGTTTACTAGAAGTTAAACCAAAATATCCACGTAAAAGATTTTGTAGAAACACCGTTTTTAACACCGTTGAGGTTTGGTTTACCAATCAGGACGGTAAACCGCTGGATGTAGAAGATCGTATTTTGGTAGAACTACAGATAGAAGACAATTAAATCTATTACTATATTAGTACTATGAATTCGATAATTTTAAATACTGCTAATGCAAAAACTGATGAAAATCATAGATTAATATTGAAGTTAAAAAATGACTTGAGGCTTGATAACAGTCTAGTTTCATTGAGTCATTGTTCGATTTATTACACTTGGAGAAACATAAAAGCTGAATATGATAATAATAAGTTCTATGTTATAGATTATACTCAACCTGGAAATCATATTATTGAGGTAGTTATCCCAGATGGTTCATACTCGATAAAAGATATTAATAATTACGTACATCACATGTTATCATTAAATGGTTATGAAAAAGAAGATGGAACATTTCCAATAAATATTTATGCAAATCCTGTATATAACAGAGTGACTATCACAGTTGAATATTTTAAACGTTCTAAAGTTTGGTTTGTTATGAGACCCGGATTAGCTAAGACTCTTGGATTTGATATTAATCGATATAATAATCCTAAGATTAATGTTTATGTCGTTAGCAGTCCAAGTGAAGAAACTGGTACCCTAGTACCTGAGATTGAGAAAGTTGATACTGTTTTAGTTCATTGTAATTTAATAAACAATCTCGTAACATATGACAACAATGTGTTATATGCGTTTAAACCAAATGATAAATTCGGAAGTTTACTAGAAGTTACACCAAATTATCCACAAAAAAGATATTGTAGAAATACAGTTTTTAACACCATTGAGGTTTGGTTTACCAATCAGGACGGTAATCCGCTGGATGTAGAAGATAGTATTTTGGCAGAACTACAGATAGAAGAAAATTAAATCTATTACTATAGTAATATGAATTCGATAATTTTAAGTACTTCTAATGCAAAAACTGATGAAAATCATAGATTAATATTGAAGTTAAAAAATGACTTGAGACTTGATAGAAGTCTTATTTCATTGAGTCATTGTTCAATGTATTACACTTGGAAAAACATAAAAGCTAAATATGGTAATAACACGTTCGATATCAGATCTTATCATGAACCTGAAGATCTTATTATTGATGGGGTTATCCCAGATGGTTCATACTCGATAAACGATATTAATAATTTCGTACATCACACTTTGACATTATCCGGTTATGTAAATGATGATGGAACATTTCCAATAAATATTTATGCAAATCCGGTATATAACAGAGTGACCATCACAGTGGAAAATTTTAAAGGTTTTTCCCTTGATTTTGGTATGGGAGCAGGATTAGCTAAGACTTTTGGATTTTCTACTAATGAATATACAATTGTCGGTCCTCGTGAAGAAAGTGGTACCCTAGTACCTGAGATTGAGAAAGTTGATACTATTTTAATTCATTGTAATTTAGTAAACAATCTCATAACACATGAAAACAGTGTGTTATATGCGTTTAAACCAAATGATAAATTCGGAAGTTTAATAGAAGTTAAACCATATTATCCACAAAAAAGATATTGTAGAAATACAGTTTTTAACACCATTGAGGTTTGGTTTACCAATCAGGACGGAGATCCTCTGGATGTAGAAGATCGTATTTTGCTAGAACTACAAATAGAAAATCATATTCGAAAGCGCAATAAAAAATTAATATCAGGTAAGTCTTAAATCTAATGATTTAGTAGATATGAGGCAGACAATTTACGTTCCGAGTCACGGTTATATTACAAGAGATAATGAATTTGAGTATGTTGGAAACGGTGTTTTTAGCGATGCGTTTAATGCTGTTAAAGATTTAGTTACAAGTAAGGCTGTTACAGATATTGCTTTAGAAGCAGGAAAAAGCTTTGCAAATACTGCAGGTAAGAAAGCGGGTGAAAAAGCAGCTGAGAAGTTGGTTGATAAAGTGTTTTCAAAGAAAACTAAAAAACAAATTCAGCAAGATATTATAAATTCAATCGAAAAACCTAAAATCACATCGAAAAAGTCTAAAAATATACTGGCCGAACTTTACGGTAACGGATTATTTAGACAATCTGGTAAAGGGCTTCGACGTGTATAAATCTAAACATAAGATATAGTGATGGATAGTTATGAAATACATTCGCTTTTTTCAGATCAAAAGAAACTGAAAAGTTATGTTAAGAAAGATTTAATTCGTATTTATGACACTAAAAACCAAACTGGTTCTGATAACATTCAGTTTACTTGTCATACGCTGGTAAACAAACTGATTGATTATTCAGAGGGTTTTATTCTGTTTGATGGATATATTTCGAGTAATACCGGCACAGCACTTGCCGATGACAACATTGTGTCAATTCAAAATGGTACTAACTCACTGGTTACTGATGTAAAACTAAGTTTTAACAACAACGAAGTTGAACATAATAGACGTCCAGATATTTCAACAACATGGTTAAACCTGATCGAATATTCACCTGATTATGCGTCTTCAAACGCCGTTCAGTGGGGGTTTGTAAAAGATGCAGCTCTTAATGGTGATGATAACGACGATGTAGCCAAACTTCGTGCAACAATCGGTGGTGCTAATTTAGGAACTGTTACAGCAGCTGGTGATGGTGTCCCAGCAAGATTTGTTGTTAGATATGTAATCCCACTAAAATATATCTCCCAGTTTTGCAGAAGGCTTACTTTTCCTATTATTAATCAACTCGTAACTATTGAACTAGGACTAAACAAACGAACTCGTGCTATTTTTCGAAATGGTGCTCAAGAATCAAAGTTAACAATGATAAGCGCTCAACTACTTGTTCCTGAGGTGGTTTTACCAACTGAAGAGAATACTAAGCTACTAAAGCAAATTAGCTCTGGTAAATTTGTAAAAACAATTCAATGGGATTTAATGGATTATATTTTCAGTACTAATTATTCTGTAACTGCAAACACTCAGTTTCAGGTTCTTCTTGGAACAAATCTTGTAGGTGTTCGAAAACTAATGTTTATGGTACATAATCACTTGGATGATCAGCAATACGTTCAAACCGGAAGTAATGTTGCAATTAAAGACTTCAACGTTGAAATTGACTCAAAAGACCTATATAATATGTCTGTATCAACTGACCAGGAAGCTTACAGAGTCTTAGCAGAAAACTTCAATTCACAGGGACAAGATGTGAATACAGGAAGTCTACTTCCTTACACAGATTGGCTTAGTCAATACAGGCTGTATGTAGTTGATCTGAGCAGGCAAGAAGTGTTTGAAAGCGATCCAAATGCCATTCAAACCATTAGACTTCGAGGTACACCTAGTGTTAACGGTCATCTAGTTGTAATACTGGGTCGAAACAGAACAACTTGTATCGACTTTGCTCAACCCCAAAACACTAAAACTACAATCTAGATATATAATCTAGTAGATATATAGTAGCAATATGACTGAATACGAAAGCGTTAAATTTATCTTAAGTCCTAGTCAATTGACTAAAATTAGAAGTGCTATCAGGAATGACAGTGGAACAATTATTCAAGTTGGAACCAAAAATATTGGTAATGGAAATGGAAATATTTCATTAAACTTAACTAACACTCAAATTAAAAAGATTAAATCTCTGAGTGGAAGTAAACAAGTTAGACTGAACTTAAGTATGACTCAGTTAAAGTCTGCGGGGAAGGAGAAATTAACTAAGAAAGATTTAAGTCCGGCTGAGTTAGAAGCTATTTACGGTAAGGATAATGAAACTGAATTTGGTGATACAGTAGGTGATGTTACCAAGAAAATTAAGGAACTAAGTCTGAAAATCACACCTCAAGAGAGGGCTAAGATTACATCTGAGATTGTAAAACTTATGGCTTTAAAAGACATGAAAGAAAGCGATATCCAAGATGGAAAAGGGATTGGTGCTATTTTCAAGATGGCTTTACCATTTATTAAGAAAGTGCTCCCAAAAGTTGCAGCAACCCTCGGTCTTGCAGCGGCAAGTGGTGCTATACAAGGTGCAACTAACAAAGCCGTTCGAGGAAAAGGTCTAGAACGAGTTGGTGGAGCAATTACGCTTAATAAAAATGAATTAACCAAAATTATGGAACTGGGAAATACTTGTTCATGTAATAAGATTGTGAAGCCTGGATTTGTTGATAGGATGAATAAAGATGTGAAAATGCAAAAGGGCGGATTTATAGGGACTTTATTAGCTGGTTTAGCCGGTTCGCTCCTACCTTCGTTGCTTGGTGGGAGTGGACTTAAAAGAGCTGGAGAAGGGTTAAAACGAGCTTCGGGAATCAAAAGAGCTGGAGAAGGGTTAAAACGAGCTTCGGGAATCAAAAGAGCTGGAGAAGGGTTAAAACGAGCTTCGGGACATACAGACTGACTAGCTAAGGCTAATGGTAAGGCTTTGAGTAATTTCGATATTGATAAGTATTTTGGATTTAGAGTACACTTTCCTAGAGATAGGTTGCCTGCAAACTTGAATGACGGTGATATATTTATCATTAACGCTGATGATCACGAAGGTAAGGGTACACATTTCGTAGCAATGAAAAACGTTAATGGATTTACTATGTATTTTGATTCATTTGGTATGGAAATGTTACCTGAAGCTTTAAGATTGGCTAAAGAAAAAAGAGATGATATTATATGTAATACCTATAGGATTCAAGAATTTGACAGCGTAAAATGTGGCTACTTTAGTATAGACTTTTTGAACTCAGTGAGAAATTACAAAAGTTATAATGATTGGCTACTTAAATATTCTCCAAGTGATTTTCAAGCTAATGACAAGCTTGTTATGGAAAGATTAGGGTTGTAATAAATCTAATTTATATATAGAAATGTCTAGAGGTTATTGTATGAAGTGTAAATCTAAAAAACAGTGGAAAAATCATCCAAGTCTAGTAAAAACTAAAAATAACAGAGTTGCTTTAACTGGAAAATGTGATCAATGTGGTACTAAAATGTTTCGATTTATTAGCAAAAATGAACTACAAGATGGAAATGGTCTGTTAGGAAAACTCTTAGGTCTTCCAGGAGGTAAGATTCCTATAATCTCAAAAATACCGTTGATTGGTGCTCTTTTCTAAAAACATATCTTTTGGTGGTTGATTATAAATCTAACACTATGATATAATGGAAAGCAGAAAGGTTTACAACGCTAAAAAGTGGTCTGAGCAGCTATTTTTAAATCGTCTACGTGCAATTGTTGATGATGTGTCAACACAAATCAATGATGTTAAAACCGGAAAAACTTTTAGTCCTGAACACGATCTTAACATGAATAATTTAACTATTAACAATTTATTCGTGGATGAATCTAACGAAACTTCCGCAGTAAATGTTAAATTTGTCAAGGAAAAATTAGACAAGATCAATGAATTTAGAACTATTTCAGTTTTCAAAAGTATGGGTGATGTTATAGTTGGGGGTGAAAATATGATGGAAGTATCATTAGAAAGTGTAGTTGAGGATTCGACTATCACTGAATCAACAGAAAACTCTATTAAACTAAAAACTCCAGGATTATATAAGGTTGAGCTAATCACTGATCTTGTTGGTGATTTTAACGATGGATATATTGAAATTGTTGTTGAAACGGTCAATGTAGATGGTGCTATGACAGAGACGGTTATTAAGAAACATCATCTACATGAAACACTTGTAAACAGTATTGTAAGTAGCTTTGATGGTACTGAGAAGCTTAAACTGAGGGTTACCAATACAAATATGAATAAGGAGTTTACTCTCAGAGCCACTCTTGTGATTGACAAAATTTATTAATAATTCTTGGATGCTATTCTATAATGCTTGTTTGTAACCAATTTTTGAAAAAATGTAGGGTAGACCGATGTCTGCTACAAATGGCAAGGGGATGTTAAGATTTCAATGAGCTAAAAATTTTAGCGTACAAAGTGGATTTATTACAAAATGACTACTGTTCTAAATTGAATATGGGTTACCAGGTGTTTCAAACATCTGGTGAAAAAGGTATGAAAAATTTTAAGGGGGTAAAATGTTAAATCTGAAAACCACATGCTGATTTTAGTTATTCTTAGGCTTGGAAATGGGTTTTTTCAGATGAATTTTCGAGAGTGTTTTAAAAAATGAAGGAGAATATTTAAGGATTCCAAGTGGGTGTAAAGTATGGGTTTAGTGGATGTAATACATCCACGCAGTGTACTTTGTCTCTGTCACCCCGCCATTTTGCGCCATTCAATGTTCAGGCTTGTTTTTATATGCCAGATGTTTTTTAGTGCTAGTTTCTGAAAATTATTATGCAGTTTTAGGGGTATATTTAGGGATGATAGGTTAGAAACGCCCATCTTTATCTTGTTCAATCGTACAAGTCACTTTATCCAGCCATGTCAATGCCTATATGAAAGAGACGAATTTTCAGATGCAATTGCATCAGCTACCATGAAACACTTGATTTACAATACAGAACTGAGGCCCGCATGAATAATGTTATTTGTTCGGCTTTAACATATACAGATTGTATAAACCTTTTCGCAGCCTAAAGGTTTGAGACACTGAAATTTAGAATTTAATTTATAATTTTCTAAAATTTTAACCAACCTAGACACTGTTATTTATTATGTTAATATGTGAAATGACTTCATCCAGGTGACCAGAGATTCTAGTGCGGGCGAAAGGCTGATGAACTGTAACAGATCCACAGCAAAAATCTCACCACTGAAATCTGGCCAAATTTGACCCAGAGAACGGTTTTCAAACTCATCACTGTGAAAACCGTTTTCAAACTAGAAACTTTATTTTCTAGTGGATCCTCAGAATATTTCCAAAATACAATAAATACACCCAAAATACATCTGCGTTACTGATTTTGGCAGAAACAGTCTTTGCATCAGAATTTGTCTACGAACTCACTCAATTTATGATAATGACTATGAGCTAATCAGTGTCTGTTCAAAACTTGTATCAGTTTATGGTCATATAATGCGGTTATTTGCACACCACAATAGATTATATGCCGATCCATAATCGAATGAATCAAATTTCATTCTGTAACTTTGGACTAAACTTTGTTCTTAGTTAAATCCCAGAAGTTAACCGGAAAGAATGGCTAATTGCACAGTAAATGGATTCTAAACCTGATTAGCAGTAAATAGATATAATACTTCGTAAAGGTAACATTAACCTTTCAGGTTCACAGTAATCCTTCAAGACATCAGTGAGCAATAGTGCTCAACTTACCTGTAGAAAACCAACTTTTGTACTGGAAAGACTTAAAAATATGTATTTAATAAAATGTATGAGAACCCTAAGCCTAGAAAGTGTCTAAAATGATTATAAGAAAATTGAATCTGAAAGTTGTTGCAAAATTTGACTTCCGTCTTGTTCGATTAAAGCTATGATTGATGAGTTTTGCAAGAACGCCGCAGAAAGAAATTTAGACCCAACGGATTTTTGTGTAAAGAAGACTTCCATAAGAAGACATCTCATCTCTTAGGGTAATGGTGGGAGCTTCGAAGGGGTTGTACCTAGCAATTAGCAAAATCCTTCAAACATTTCAGAACGAGTCAACTAAATACCCTTCATTACCACAGACACTTCAAAATACTATCGTTTTTGGAAAATTGCCACGCCAGTAAATTTTCTACCTCATGTGTTTCTTCTAACAGGACATGATCTTCCAGAAGCTCTTCAACTAGTTGGTAAAGGTTGGTGACAGTACTTAATCCAACGAATCTATGTGTAAATAACATGACATTTCAGATGACAAAAGCCGAAATTTCTAAGACACTAACTTAGCACTATCAATATTGAATCACTTGGAGTACTGCATCGAATTGAGCTAATGTTTCATGTGTCTTGCATCTTCTAACCGATACTTCCCCATGATACGATAGCCTATCTGTACCAGTTTGATTTGTAAAGTGTCCTTACCAGAATCTCTATAAACAGTGCTAAATTACATGCCTTAAAAGTTACTTCCAATAACTGTAAAGCACAAGTTTCTGACAGTATCCTAAATATTTTGTCATCCTACAGAAGAAGTAAAGAAAATGAAGCGGTTTTCCTAACAGGAAATTTACAAAAAACATATCTCAAATCATTGCATTAAGACCATACTCAATATCATTATTATATAAAACACTTTAAAAATTCATCCTTAAAATATTGCAGACAAACGACATGTCCAGGTTGTCTAGAAAAAGCGTGAAATTTAATTGAAGGCCTCAAACTTCCCCTAAGCCTATCTATTTACGTGGATTATCCGAAGGCTAAAAACAAAATAGATTCATGACATTGCTAGCACCAAAAGAGTATACGAGCAGAAAAACCTCAATAAATAATAAAAAAGGCTTAGTCTCTCATACCGAAAAAGAATCTATTAAAGATATAATCTATTACTTTATATAGTATGGAATACAGACAACACAGATTACAGAAATCATCTAACATTTGAATAATTAATGCTCTAAGAAAAACTCTCTATTAAACGACTAAAACGCGATAAACAGACTAAGAAAATTTTCAAAGAACTGAATATCCCTTACGCAGGAAAAACTCTTAAACAAGACTTAGCTACTGGGATAGTAAATCACTATAAGCAAACCCCAACCGAAGATGTTCAAAGAGATTATAAGATTCGTGACTCTGTTCCAGAGAAGCTAAACAACAAATACACTTTAACAGAAAATAAATTAGATCACTTTTTAAAAATTTATGTAAATTCCCTAATAGACCATCAGTTTAGCCACGACCTAGATGACACACAACATGTTATGTCGCAAGATCATGTTAACATACTCATCGAGAATGTAATATATAAGCAATACCCATACATGAAATTTATTTTGAACCGACTTAGATACCCATATAAGTTTAGAATTTTCATCAAAGCTACATTCACTCGACCTCAAGGAATCCCAGAAGACTTTGATCTTTACTCAAGATATTTCTACCCCTATGAAGACAATTTACAACAACTAATAGCTACTGAATTCATATCCAAAGTAGAGGATCTTAAAATGGAACAAACCGGTTGGACTTTGCTGTCGTTTAATGAAATTCAGCTACACATTCAGAAAGTTAACATTTTTCCCGGTGGCACCTATCAAAAATTGCCAACAGAGTTATCAAGACGTAAGGGTATAGTTAACATTGACAATTCGAAGAATGACGATAATAAGTGTTTTCTTTGGAGTGTGTTAGCCCATTTTCATGCTAAAAATGCAAGCAATCCATCTGATATTTCAAATTACATTCCTTTTATGAACTCCTTAAACACTTCTCACTTAACATTTCCAGTTATTTCAGACAACAACCTTCATAGCTCAATTTCGAAATTTGAATCTGACAATGATCTTATAATAAATGTTTATTCTCTGACGAATGAGGATAATCCAAACTCACCAATCGCTCCTATAAGAATATCAAGCAACGTCAAACAGCGCTATCAGCAAGTAATAGACTTTTATGATCAAAACTTTTCAATAGAGTTTGATGAAATTAAAAAGAAGCAATTTGAAGATTCTATCTCAGAAAGAATTCGAAAAATCAACGATCAGACAATTAACCTGTTCCTATACAAGAGTCACTTTATGTATATTTCAAATTTCAACGCATTGTTTTCCAGACAATTTGACAAAAATCGTCATGTTCATCGAAACATAATTTGTCACTTTTGCAGATTCTACTCGACAAACATTCATAAGTTCATAATCCACCTTCGTTACTGCATTTCCCTGAAAAAGCAAGCCTATATCACATTTCCTTCAGCAACAAAAACAATCAAAGAAAATGATCAAGAACTAACTGTACCTAACAAAATCAAGTTTGAAAATCATAGCAAATCCATAAAAGTACCCTTCACTGTCTACGCAGACTTCGAAGCTATTCAAGAAAAATGTACTACCACTGACACAGAAAATAATCGACAATTTCTAACAAAACACATTCCGTCTCAATTTGGCTACTACATAACGTCAACCATCGACTCATTTAATCACAAACCAGTTTTCTACAGAGGTGCTCAAGCTGACAAACTTTTTGTAAAATCATTAGTCGAAACCCTAGTCACAAATCCAGATTCTATCTACAACAAATATTACAGGCACAAGAAACTTGATGTACCACCAGCTCCATTTCCTGCCTCTGAAGCCAAAGCCTGCTCGATATGCTCAGAGTCATTTAAACCTTCCGACACACTCGTAATTGATCACGATCATTTTACAGGTATTTTTCGTGGATATGCACACCAGCCCTGCAACCTCAATTACAAGGATCCAACCTTTATCCCAATTTTATTTCATAATCTCTCAGGCTATGACGCTCACTTATTCGTCCGTGAAATCGTAGACCATCCAGCATTTATTCCAGATTCACTAAAAGCCATTCCAATCACAGAAGAAAATTACATTTCATTTTCAGCTGATTTTTCTGCAGGAACCTACTTCCACAAAACCTATAACAAAATCTGTCATAAAAAGATCACACTAAGATTTCTCGACTCATTTAGGTTTATGAAAGACAGCTTAGACAATTTGTCATCAAACTTAACAAGTCACCCAAACTTAGAGAAAATCTACCCCGATAACACACTTTTGTGTCGAAAAGGAATATTTCCTTATGAATACGTCGATTCCTTCGAAAAATATAACGATACAAGCCTTCCACCAATAGAAAAGTTCTTCTCACAACTCAACAAATCCCATATCAAACCTGAAGATTACAAGCACGCTCAAGATGTTTGGAAGCACTATAACATCAAAACACTAGGCGAATATGCCGACTTGTATCAAGTCACAGATGTACTACATTTAGCTGACATATTTGAAAATTTCCGAACCATTTGCTTAGAAAACTACAAGCTTGATCCAATACATTATTTTACAGCAGCGGGTTTGTCCTGGGACGCCATGTTGAAATTCACCAACATTACACTCGACTACATAACAGATCAATTTACTCTAGAATTTTTTGAAAGACAAATTAGAGGCGGTCTGTCTACAGCAACACATCGATTTGCTAAGGCAAACAATACTCACCTCCCAAACTACAACCCTTCTAACCCCAGCACATACATAAAATATATAGACGCTAATAACCTATACGGATATGCAATGTCGCAAAAACTACCAACAGGAAATTTCCATTGGCTAAATCAAACAGAACTGCAGAACTTTATAAAACTTTTTACAAAAGATAGCATCAACGCCGACGGAAACACCGGATACACGCTAGAAGTAGATCTTGAATATCCTCAAGAACTCCACGATTATCACAACGACCTTCCATTTTTACCAGAAGTTCTCAAATGCAAAGACAACACAACAAAACTAATTGCAAATTTAAACAACAAACGTCACTACGTACTAAACATCAAATCTCTAAAACAAGCCATAAAACACGGTCTAAAATTAACAAGAATCCATAGAGTAATTTCCTACGACCAGTCACATTGGCTTAAAGCCTACATCGACACAAACACTCAACGTAGAGCTAAAGCTACAAACACCTTTGAAAAAGACTTCTACAAGCTCATGAATAATGTAATATATGGAAAAACGATGGAAAACATTAGAAATCGAGTCAACATCAACTTTTACACCTCGGCAGAAAAAATCATTTCCAAGTCGTCAAAAATCAACGCAAAAACAACAATGTTTACTGACAAGCTAGCAGCGATTTCCTTCGACAAATATTCAATAATATTCACCAAGCCAATCTACATAGGTGCTCAAATTTTAGACCTATCGAAATTGCTCATGTACGAGTTCCACTATGAATATATGAAACCCAAATTCCCTATCCAAAAGCTCTGTTATATGGACACCGATTCTTTTGTATACTACATCCAAACTGACAACTTTTATCAAGACATCAAACCAGATATTAATCAATGGTTTGACACATCCTGTTACACCGAAACTAAGTTAGATATTCCACTAAACATCAATAAGAAAATCCCTGGAAAGTTTAAGGATGAAACTGGAGATCAAGAAATATCACATTTTGTTGCACTCAGAGCCAAACTTTATTCATACTACTGTAACAACGATCCACAAAACACAATTAACAAAGTCAAGGGAATTAAGAAATGTGTGACAAATAACGAAATATCCTTTCAAAATTTACTCGACACACTACTCAACAGAAGCTCAGAGGAAGATTGTAAACGAGATATTGTCAGATTTCATCACAAACACCACGATATGTACACAATCCAAGAATCTAAAGTTGCCCTTGATTCAAATGATGATAAAAGAATAATCTTAAATGATCGCATTTCGACCCTAGCAATAGGAAATTATCGCCTAAATTTCTTTTAGAGATATAAATTTATATAGATATACTATGGCTGATCAAATGAATAATCTAAAAATCAATGATATTCTTGAAAAAGTGTCTCAAAAATTTACAGCTCAATTTCCGGAAGATTTAGATGAACAGTTTAATAATTATACTCCAAGTTCAACAATACCTTTCCGCGATTTACCTCTCGGTGACTATCAGATTGTAGCTCAACGAGCTTTCAAAACCAAAGATAATCGTGACTGTATGATATTAAATCTTAAATCTACAGATCAAATCAGTTATTCTGTTTTTGCACCCGAGAGACTTAAAGATAGTCTTTTACCAGAATCAAACGAATTTATGTATCTTCGAAACCTTGGCTTAAAAACCTCCGAAAAAACCGGAAATCAGTACTTTGACTTCAAGTTAGCTTAATTAAAGATATAATATATTAATATAATGTCTAATGAAAATAAAATTTTAGATGCTGTCAATGACGTTTACAATACCCTCGGTTATGGGTTTTCAGAATCAGTCTATCAAAAAGCTTTAATTATTAAGCTCAAGGAAGATTTTCAAACAGTTGAATTTGAACGCTCAGTACCAATAATCTATAATGGTCATGAAATCACAGTGTGTCGTGCAGATATTGTCGTAGATAATCAATATATTCTCGAATTAAAAGCTATATCGTCTAAACTTTCTGTTAAAGAAGAATTACAACTCAAAAGATATATGAAAATTTTAAACATTTCTAACGGTTTTTTAGTCAATTTTGGTAAAGAACTTGAATTTAAGATTTATAACTAATCTATATAATATATAATATGGGCGATGAAAATTTAATTAATGCACATAAAGAATTGATTAATAAGCTTTCTTACGAGTATGGAATTAATAAAACTGATTTAAAAGATTTTCTAATACAAATGCATCACTTCTGGTTATCCACTGGAACATATATGCAATTTGAAGAGTTTTTCTACACTATTACAACGATAATTGTTAACATTTTTGACATAAATCCCTATTAGAGATATGAATCTAATAGTTATATAGAAATGGCTGAAAACAAAGTAACTGAAAATATCTTAACTTCAGATGAAATGATTAAAGAAATGCATGAAAGATTAATTATTACACCTGCAGCAAAGCAAGCTAAGCAACCACGTAGAATTTCATTAAGACAATTTTTCATACTTTCGTATGTTAAAGAACATATTTACAGGGATCTAACACCATTTGAAATGAGTATTGGATCAATTGATGATGTAAATTTAACTTCTAATTTTTGGCCCAATATTACATTTAAGTAATGGATACTTATCAGATGAGCATAAATCTGATGTAAATGTAAGGGCTTCATGATGAGTACCGTCAGGTCATCATGACTTGAAAATTCTAAAATTGTGAATTTCATAACGTAACCTCACATATTGGACGTTTTGAGAATCTAAAGCAATTTTCTAACGGTGACATTGGATTTTAACTTAAATGAATTCTGTGTTTCAAAATTATATATAATTTTAGCTACCTTCTTGGTTTCTTTTTTTGTCACATTTAGAACTTTTTGATTAAATTTTTGAACAATCTCGCGAAAGGCAATCGATTTACTTCTTGAAAGCGTCATTTAATGTCTTCATAAGATTATCCTTTTCAACCAGATTGTTTTTACTAAAAGCGTCGTGTTGAGCATTCACACTCAAGAGATATCTCTGATAGATGTTTAAGATGTTTTTGAATTCAATATCGTTAATGTGACTGTCTTTTAAACTTTCGCTTAACAGTCCATTTATAGTCTGCAAACATTCACTGGCTAGTAAATATAGCCTCTGATGCTTGTCAATTCGCTTATGTACTAATTTAGACCAAACACCAGTCAAAGTTCCGATTGCACCCAACGATACATTCGTAATTCCAAGTGGTAATATTAATGCTGGATTTGCCATAACACCGAGTGTCACTCCCGAAAGTGCCGCAGTCAGACTTACTGTAGCAATCGATGTACCGTGTAAACCATTATACAATTTCTTATAACGTTTAGAAAGCTTTCGACGCGTTTCGATATCATGTTCTAATTTGTCACGAATTCGGCTTATTTCTTTAAATCGTATACTGTGTCCTCCATTGTTTTCAGGTTCAACCATTTTCTAAATAATAGATTTATTAAACTAATTTCCAGAACCCTCATCCTCGGTTTCAACTTCCTCTAGAGGCACAGGTTTCTTAATATCATCGACTTGCTTTCTGAAATTAGTCAATAAATTTTCTAAATTTTCAATAGAAGTAGCATTTTTAATTTTAATTATAAATTTATTATATTCAGAATATAATTTGTTAATTTTATAACGCCTTTCATTAGTATCTTTTATTATCTTAGAGGCTTTAGGTTTAACCCGATCTAAAACATTTTCATCACCATCAACCTGAACCCTTTCTTGAAGTATTGCTAGTTCTGCAAAAGATATTTTATTTTTACCTTTTGATCTTGACCTGTCTGCTATTCGCTTCATCTCAACAAAATATCCCATGTCAAGATTATCTAAAACTTCATTATATTTGTCTTTAACCAGTGCTGACGCCTCAACAAGATTTAAATCTTTCTGTTGCTGTAGTTGATCCTGTAACCTTTCGTTTTCAGTGACAAATTCTAACCAACCATCACCTTCTCCAACGATAAATTTAGCCTCGTTTTTAACCCAAGATCGACCATCAGGAAGTGTTACCATTTCAGGTTTCCAATCTGGTTTCCAATATACAATTTTAACATCATTCCGTGAGATTACACTCTCTGCTTTCCCAAATTCACTAGTGTCTAGGTTTTTGTGAGTTTCACTATAACCAATCATTTCACCTGACTTTGCATCAAAATATAGGAACATTTCTTATATTATTATTAGATTAAACATTTAGTTTTTCAAACGTCACCGTACATCTTTCGTTAATCCAATAAGTGCAATGCGTGTCACTGAACACTCTAAACCGCTCACCTTGAAGCGGAAATTTTACAATGCCAGTTGCATTCATGGTAGTAACAGCGTCTCTGTTATGTAAATCTTTTCTATCAACCAAAACTACTCTTGTAGCCCTCGATTCTTCCATACGAATTTGTGGTGTACCAGAACCCCAATGCCAGGCTAAAATACTAAAACTTACCCTATAAGTACCTGTGATATTGATCACGAATTCGTTGGTATTTAGATCTATTGATACTTCGTTGTTCCAGTT
>JAQQSB010002295.1:0-19582 GCA_029721515.1 Synanceia verrucosa
AGAGGACAGTTAATGGAGAAAAGGGTGGATAGTCTGTTTTGTTCTGCTGGAGTTTCAGGACACTGTACTCCTGGTAGAAACAGTTAAAATAGGATATACAGTCATGGAAAAAATTATTAGACCACCCTTGTTTTCTTCAATTTCTTGTTAATTGTTAATGCCTGGCTCAACTAAAGGTACATTTGTTTGGACAATTATAATGATAACAACAAAAATAGTCTCATGAGAGTTTAATTTAAGAACTGAAGGATTATTCATTTTCCATGCTCTCTTTTCTTTGATAATAACCAAAATTACTTAAATTCTTACATCAATAGCTATGGCATTAAAATTACCGCCAAAAAACACTACTTTTAAGCATTCCATGTTTTTCTTTCTTTTCTGTTTGCTTTAAACACATGATACACACAAGAGTTAATACTTGATTGCATAAACCATTGTTTTTGATGACTGCAGCCATAAGCGTCTTGGCATGCTCTCCACTGAAGCTTCTTGACATTGTTCTGCTGCCTTCACAGCAGCCCATTCCTGTTGGACAAATTCAAACAAATTTCTCTTTGTTTTTGGGCTTGTGGTTCTCCATTTTGAGTTTGGATGATTTTCCACAGGTTTTCAATTGGATTAAGATCTGGTGATTAGAGCAGGCCAAGGTACATGGTGCGAATGTTGTGGTTCTCCATCCAGGCTTTTAACTGAGGCCTTTGCCGTGGTGGCAAGGGGCATTGTCTTGTTGGAAAATCCAGTCATTCTGAGGCAGGGAAGAGTTTTTCCAGCTTGATGGAAGGAAGACTGGTTTTCAAGGAAGTAGTCCTGTACTTGACCTGGTTCATTCGGCCTTCACACAATTGCATTTGCCCTGTTCCACTCAGACTGAAACAACTCCCAGATCATGACTGATCCACCCCCATGTTTTACTGTAGGGGCAAGACAGTCTGGGTTGTAAGCTTCTCCAGGCTTCCTCCTTAACCAGTAAGTTGGCTGGAGTGGAAGCATCAATTCAAAATTGGATTCATCACTGAAGAGAACCTTAGTCCAATCATCAACAGTCCAATCCTTGTGGTCTCGGAAAGCAAAGAGTAACCGGGCCTTCCTCTGCCTTTCATTGATGAAGGAGCTTCTTGCGTGCTCTGTGTGACTTCAAACCAGCTTCAACAAGCTCGGTTTCGAACTGTCACTTGCCAAGCAAGTCACATTTCTCGACAGTGCCCACTCATTTTAAGGTCCCTGGAGGTGCTGACGACGATTCCTGACACAGGAACGGATGAGTACACGGTCATCTCGTGGGGTAGAAAGACGCTTCCTGCCACGGCCAGGTAGCAATTTGGTAGTGCCATGTTCAGCTTGTTTTTTTGGTTGGAATGAACGGCTGTCTTGAGATCTTCAGTTTTTTCGCTACCTGTCTCTCACTCATGCCAATTTCCAGCAGTGCCAAGATGGCTGCCTTTGTTGCTTCACATAATTCTTTGTTTTAGGCATTATGTGAGAGCTGACAACTTCTGAGTTGTGCTACGGCTTGAATGTAAGCAGGAAACCACTCTAGGCCTTTGCATGTGCAGTGCTGCTTGTGACATGAAATGGCCTCTTATATACCCTGGGAATCAATTAAGCTTAAGAATGTCAAATAGGACATAAAGTATTATGTGACCAGCTGCATTTTTTGTTGTGTTCATTGTATTATACGTTTAGTGGTACCAGATATTAGAATGAACAAGAAATTGAAGAAAACAAGGGTGGTCTAATAATTTTTTCCATGACTGTATGTGCTTTCCAGTCAGGCCCTACATCCCTCCCCCACTACGCTGTTATAAGTGTCAGAGGTATGGGCATATAGCAGCAGCCTGCAGAGGCAAGCAGAGGTGTCCCAAATGTGGAGGGGAGCACAGGATAGAGGAATGCAAAACTGAGGGTCAGGAGAAATGCTGTAACTGTGGTGGACAACACAGGGTGACATACAGTCAGTGTGAGGTCAGGAAGAGGGCAGTGGAAATAGAGCAGGTGAAAGCAACAAACAACATCAGTTATGCAGAGGCAGTGAAGAGGGTAGATGGTCAAAGGGGAAAGAGTGTAACAGGAAAAACTAATCAGATCCAAAGAGCAGAGGAAGAGCAAACAGAGGAAGCTAACACAGCATTGGCAGTAGATAAACTGATTCTCTTCATGACCTACGTTATTAACTGTACTGATCAAGTCAAACATAAAACGGAAAAGATCAAGATAATTGTGAGGGGAGCAGAGAAGTTTTTGGGGATACAAAATGTGTCCTGGAGCAGATTACAAAAAGCCTTGAGGCAGATGGGAGAGTGGGGAGCTCAGGTGAAAAAGGACCCTGATTATTTTACAGTGGAACGCTAGAAGCCTGATAGCAAATGGTCAAGAATTTAAGGGATTCATTAAGGGAATAAAAAAGAAACCAGATATCATATGTATTCAAGAAACCTGGCTCAAACCATCACTAGACTTTGTAATAAAAGGCTATGATAGCGTCCGCAGAGATAGAGGGGAGGGCAGTGGAGGAGGGTGTGCAACATTTGTCAAACAAGGGATACAGTACAGAGTGATGGGAAAAGGATCAGAGCTCGAATATGTAATAATCGAAGTCTGGACAAAAGAAGGAAACATTAGAATTGTTAACTTTTACAATCCATGCAGTAGACTGACAACTGAGACAATGAATGAATTGACAGCACAAATACAAGGGAAAGTAGTATGGTGTGGGGACTTTAATGCCCACAGTACACTGTGGGGCAGTGGGACTGATAACAATGGTGTGGTAATAGAAGAGATAATTGAGAGTAAAAAGCTCGTGTGTTTGAATGATGGGAGTGGAACTAGAGTTAATATCAGAATGGGGACAGAATCTGCAATAGATCTGACACTGGTCTCACACTCAGTGGCAGGTATTTGTTCATGGGGGGTAAATAGAGAGACAACTGTGGGCAGTGATCACTATCCCATCATCACAGCAGTAGGAGTAACGGTAGAGGAGTATGACTCTAGGGGAGAGCAGAGGTGGGCTTTTAGCAGTGCTGACTGGAAGAAATTTGGGATCATATGTGACAGAGAAATGAAGAAAATCAATATAAATGATGATGTTAATAATTTTAACTCTTGCTCTGTCTAAGGCACTTCTAGAGGCAGCAAAGGAGGCCATTCAGAAGAGGGGAGTGTAGGAACAAAAGAAGACTGTTCCATGGTGGACAAAGGAGTGTGATGGAGTGATTAGGGCAAGAAATAAAGCATTCAAAGTCTTGAGACAGAACCACAGTGGTCAGAACCTTATTGATTATCAGAGAGCACAAGCAAAAGTTAGGAGGGTTATAAAAATGCAAAGAGGGAATATTGAGGGCATTCTGTAACTCTGTTGGAAGGGAGACGGAAATAGGTAAAGTGTGGAGAATGATAAAAAGAATGAATGGGATTAAAGGAGACTGGGGATATCCAGTGCTAGTAGAGGGTGAGGTAACAGCAGTGAAGGACGAAGAAAAAGCTGAGATGCTGGCAAAGACTTTTGTTAAAATTCACAGTTCAGCAAACATCAGTGAAAAAGGGAAAGAAGGGCGGGTAACCACAAGAGCAGAGAATATAGAGCTGTTACAGGATGATGAGGACACAGAAGACCCACTAAACCAACCATTTACAAAGACAGAACTGAACCGTGCACTAAAGAAAACTAAGATGACAGCACCAGGAAAGGACCAGATTTGCTACATAATGTTGAAACATCTCAGTGAATCAGCCAAGGACATTTTATTAGAATTATATAACAAAGTTTGGGAAGAGGGAGAATTACCACAGAGCTGGAAGGAAGTCATTGTAGTCCCAATACGCAAACCAGGAAAAGACAGTACAAGCCCAGGGAATTATCGGCCACTTGCATTATCATCTAATATCTGTAAAATAATGGAGAAAATGATAAATGACAGGTTAACATATTATACAGAGAGTAAAGGCTATATATCTAAATATCAGAGTGGCTTTAGGAGAGGGAGAAACACCATGGATCCTGCTGTTTGTCTAGAGCATGAGGTCAGAAAAGCACAGGTAAACCGAGAAAGTGTGGTAGCTGTGTTTTTTGATGTAGAGAAGGCCTGTGATATGATGTGGGGCGAGGGACTATTACTCAAACTCAGAAAATTAGGTATTAATGGTCAAATATATAGATGGATTAGAGATTTTTTAACAGGCAGATTCATTCAGGTGAGAGTAGGGAAGAATTACTCTGGGAAATCTGCCATAGAAAATGGAACACCACAAGGGAGCATAATCAGTCCATTATTGTTCAGCCTTATGATAAATGATGTGTTTACAGGTATAGAAAATGAGATGGGGGTGTCACTGTTTGCTGATGATGGGGCAATCTGGAAGAGGGGAAGTAATCTGGAATTCATTATAAAGAAAGTTCAGGGTGCCATCACTAAAATAGAGGAGTGGTCATATAAGTGGGGTTTTAAATTCTCAGTAGATAAGACCAAGACAATGTTTTTCACAAGGAAAAGAATTAGCAGCACGATGAAACTAAAACTGTATAATCAGGAACTGGAGAGAGTGAAACACTATAAATACTTGGGGATTTGGTTTGATGAAAGAATCACATGGGCTGTACATATTCAGAAGGTGGAGGATAAATGTAAGAAAGTATTGAATGTGATGAGGTGTTTGGTGGGGAGTGAATGGGGGGCAGACAGAAGTGCACTAAAAGCCATATACTGTGGGCTGATCAGATCAGTGTTGGACTATGGAAGTGTGGTATATGGATCAGCAGCAGGCACATCTCTGAAAAGAGTGGACAATATTCAATATCAGGCACTGAGGATATGTACAGGAGCACTGAAAACAACTCCAACAGCAGCACTACAGGTGGAGATGCCATTAGGTATGAGGAGGCTACAACTTTCAACAGTTTATTGGGTTAATTTACTGGGGCACAGTCAAGAGCATCCAACACAACTCATTTTAAAACCGTGTTGGGAAAAAGGAGAAAAGGGACAACAAAAGCTTTGGCTGGTTGGAGCACACAGAAAGCAACAGAACTGGGAATAGCACAGCTAAACATCAGTCCCTACAGTACTGCTACCAGTTATACCACCCTGGATACTTCCAAATGCCACAGTTGATCTCACGTTATTAGAAAAGAAAAACAAGAATAGAGGACTCATTTATAACCCACAGTCAGTACAGACATATATTGAGGACTTTAACAGCTACGCCCAGATTTACACAGATGCCTCAAAGAGCCTCAGATAAGGCAGGAGCAGCTTTTATTGTTCCAGAGTTTAATGTCACAGTGGGGAGGCGGATGAGTGGAGAAGTGTCAGTTTATACTGGAGAAATGATTGCAATACTGTTGGCAGTACAGTGGGTTGAAGAGACAAGACCACTAAGAACAGTTATATGCTCTGATTCCAGCTCAGCATTAATCACTTTACAGGACAGTCAGTCACACAGCAGACCAGACATACTGATTGAAGTGCAGCAAACCCTATACAGAATTCAGATGATGGGCTGACAGTGATGTTTGTGTGGGTACCAGCACACATTGGAGCTCAGAGGAAATGAGATGGCAGATAAGGCAGCAAAGGAGGCAGCAGGAAAGGCATCCATCGATTTGACAGTTAATGTCAGTAAATCTGAAACTAAGAGCATCATCAAACAAAGACTGAGGGGAAAGATGGCAAAACAATGGGAGGAAGAGAGGACGGGACGATGGTTTTACAGAATACAAAGGAAAGTGGGAGAAATGAGAAAAGCAGGAAGGAACAGAAGAGAAGAAACAATAATATCAAGGCTCAGGGTTTGGACATACTGCACTGAACAGTACATTATTCATAATGAGAAAACATCAGACAGGAACTGTGACTACTGTGGCCAAGAAGAGACAATAGAGCACATAATACTTCAGTGTCAGAAGTATGAGAGAGAAAGACAGAGTTTAATTACACATCTCAGGAACATTAAAATACCACTGGATATCAGAGTCATTTTACAACAGAGCTCAGGGCACAAGGGTTACAAATTTATATTTCAGTTCCCAAAGCAACGAGGCTGCTTGATAGAATATAATTTTTTTTTTTTTTTGAAGGGGTATTAGTAGTCATCCTGATTCACACTCCTTACCAGTTGGTGGCGGTAATGCACCAATACGTTGTTTGCCAACCGCCAAATGAAACGCCACAAGAAGAAGAAGAAGAAGAAGAAGGATTGCCGGGGACTGTTTTTGCTGTTGCACCGGTGTGAGTAGAACAAGACGATGAAGAAGCAGAAGAAGACACATGCACAGGGGGTACGAATTGGAAAACGAACGAGAAAGTAAGTGAAAATGTTCGTGTTTAATGTCGCTACGTGTACTTTTTTAATGTGTTATTTGGTTAGGCAATGTAGCCCCAGGTTTGAAGGTTTGAAGTTGAACTGGAGGATGACGGTGTATTGTTAGCTTCTGGCTAACACGGAGAAACCCAGTGTGTGGGTGCGGAAAGACCACTAACGAGAGGAGAATCGAGTTTGGTAGCTTTACTCCAATATGCAGCAAAACACAGTTCCATGTACCACCGCACGCTCACTCCAGAGCAGTGTCTACTCCCAGACAACTAACAACAGGTACTGAGAGCCCGGAACGAAAACACATCCGAGTGGAAACAACTGACGGCTACATAGTTCCGGCAGCTTATTGCTGTTGTTGTTGGTTTTATCATTGATAACAATGCTAACAATAATCTAAGGCGTGGGTAACAATAGTTATGTGGATTAATGCGAAGTTGAAGCTGTGTGGGGTGGCCAGGGACTTTTGAGAAAGTACCATAATGTCAGAATGAGGTACAGAGAGTCCAGAACGAAAACACATCCGGGTGGAAACAACTGACGGCTAAAATGTTAATGCAATTGATGTCCAAAGCAACCTAATGATACTTGATTTTTTTTGTTGCAGATCATAATGTATTGTCCTTTTTGTGGAGTCTAAAAGAGAAGGAGAGACGAGCATCTTTCAAAAAGAAAAAAGCAACATCAAAAGACAACCTGAAGGTTATGAAGGTAACTTTTTTTGCTGAGATAGTCTAATAATTTGCCGACAGTCCATTCTGTCATGTATTTATAGTGTCACTGATCTAGTTAAGTTGCCATTTCAATGTTTCTCTGTAGATTTCAGTAGGCCTTATGCGGCTGAAAGATGGTGGACTGAAGACTGTAAGAGGAACAGTACTTCCCCTTTTGGTGCGACCAGAGTTGGATGCTGATGAATTACAGAGAGCTGCTGAGCAAAAACTGAAGGCCTTCCACAGAAATTTACATGGTGGTCCCTACGTACTGCTCTACCCTGACGGTACAAAGATAACTAATATACCAGGAACAGAAGTACCTTTCACTCTAAAAGAGTACAAGGAGGCATTGGGAAAGGCCTACCAACGTATCACACTGTACATTTGTACAGCTGAAGATTTTTTTACCTCTTGTAAGTAATTGTTTAAAGAATTGCCAACCAAGAAGAGCTTTTTAAAATGATTTGTTTGTCAAGAAAAGTTGTCTGTTGTTCTGCGTAGTTTGAAATCCTCTTTCATTTATTTCATTTCTTTCATTTTCATCCTCTTACATTTGTTGTGTCTTACATTGCTTATATTGTAAGTTCTGTCTGAAAGTGAAAATGGTTCTAGATTTTACATAGAAGCCATATGTTTGCAATGAAACGTGCCAAAATAGCATTTTAAATTACGATAAACGTTGCAGTGTCCTGCCTGCACATATTTTACAAACTCAAGAAAACAACTTTAGTGCAGATCCCTGCAAAGTCATGCTTTTCACTGAAAGTGATAATGTGAGAATGATCATTCCCCCTGTCATAAATCACACACACTATCAGTCAGAATAATAGAATTCAATATTTATGTTCAAATTTGTTCAGCTCTAGTTCTGTCACTCATATTTAAAGTGCTCACTGATATATTGTTTTTTACTTCCAGTTATGGGATCCTGCAGATGGAGAGTCAGGCACTGATTCAGCAGCTCCAGTAATTGTGGCTCCTAAACATAGTCTATTGTTCACACTTAGTCTTGTCTGAAAATATTGTCACACAATCAATGTCTTAAACTACATAATGTGTCACACTGACCTAGAGATCCAACGCTTGTGTACATTAGAATAGTCTTTTCTTTCTAAATCAGCCCTCTGATAGCCATGACTTAAAAATACTTCAACTTACCTGTCCTGTCCTTGTTATGGTTTGTGATTCAGGTCTTACTTTCTGACTCACAAGAGGGCCCAGGAACATCAGGAGGTGTGATGGAAACTACGTGCTATAGGTATTATACTTTCCTTTCTATAATTCAATTATTTAATTATGAAAACATCAACAATGTAAATGTGTGTGTCAATTTCTCAGCAAATATACTCGGCTGTATACCCATTGTAATAGAGAATGAGGATGACTCAGACAGTGTTGAGTGCAGTCATGATATTCCAGAGGATACAGGGTAAGAAAAAATTAAGCTTACTTCAACTGTGGTTGTTATTTTTCCTAGTCAAAAATGTCTGCTATCGTGTACCATGTAACATGGTCATGATTTATCTGATGACAGGGTGGACAAGCCATCAATTTCTGAGATAACTGCAAACCTGGCACTCGAGATTGATCATCAAGCTGTCAGCAGATTTAACATCTGTCGCTCTGACATCTGGAATGGTGCAGTCAGAGGATTTAAAAGGGCAACATTCTCAGAAAAGAAAGACATCCTGGTGAAATTCTCTGACAATGAAGGGAGAATTGAGGAAGGTCTTGATACAGGTGGCCCCAAGAGAGAATTCTCTCCTTCTGATGAAAGAGCTGAACAAACGGCCCATATTTGATGGACCTGTGGAGAGCCGCTACCTGGTCTACGATTCAACAGGTTTTGTTCTGTATAACGTCTTAAAAGAAAAAAGCCATATTTCAGCCATGCAGTGTTTTTAAATATGGAAACTGATATAATATTTTTTACTCTGAATGGGCAGCTATCGTAGAGGATGAGTATTATTTAGCAGGAAGATGATTGCTGTGTCTATTGTACATGGTGGACCAGGTCCCAGTTTTCTGTCACAGGATCTTGTCAGCTACATCTCAGGGCAGACCAGTTTCAAGGCATCTGTAGGAGACATTTCAGATGAGGAGATGGGGGAAAGTCCTACAAGAGGTATGAAGACACTTAACAGAAGGGTGTGAAATTATAGAATAAGAGTACAGAGAGAGCTTTGTCCACCTAAACCATTCGTTCAAATTATCCTTCTGGCATTACCATTTTTTATAATTACTTATATTCATATTTGAAACGTGTGGTACTCGGTTATCTCTTCTTTTTAGATTCAGAATGTACCCTCATTGGAAATCCTTCAGGACTCGGGATGGTAGAGAACAGCGCCATGTTGCAGACTGCTGGGTGCTTCAGGCATGTCAGGTCATGTGAAGAAAAAAAGATTGTAGAGGAGTAGCTGAAGTGAGTACGTCATCCACAGGAACAGCACTGCAGTCGAGAGGTAGGTTTTCGTATTTCATTGTTGTCACTAAAATAATTATGAAAAACGTGTTGCTGTTGTCCCATTTTCTTGCTTACTTACTTCTACATGATGCACATGTAACTTCACATGCATATTTTAATTGTATTTTAGATTCAAGGCTGGACTTGAAAGTCTGCAGTTTCTGACAGCTCTGCAGCAGCATCCGACGGTCCTGACCCCTGCTCTCTGTCATGCCCATGTGAAGCTGTCTGCTGCAGAGATGGAAAATGTGTTCCAGCCTGAACTTAATCAACAGGGAAGCAACAGGAGGGCTCAGGAAGAGAAAGCTATGACTTACTGGGCAGACTATCTTCTCGATTGTGAAGGTTACTCAGTTTGCTCGTCTGATTTTGTACACACAAATTATGAAAAGTTCCAGTGTTGATGTAGATAGTATACTGTCAGTTGATTTCAATGCTTTCTACTTTTTAGAAGATGACAGCTCCGTGACCTTGGAGGAGGTGTTAATGTTTGCTTCAGGTGTGCCATGTGTGCCTCCTGCTGGTATGAGTCCTCTGCCACGCCTTCAGTTCCTATGTTCTACAACTTCAACATTCCCAATGGCTAATACCTGTGCCAACATTTTAAAGCTTCCTCTTTTGGACACCTATAGTGCCTTCAAAGCCAACATGGACTTTGGCATCAAGAATTACCCTGGCTTTGGGTGCTTTTAGACAAATAAACTTGTGGTAAAACTTAATGTTGCCACACAGTCTCACTCACTTGTGTAGATTAAATGTAGTGAGTAAGAGAGGTTTTGTGAGAGATTCTATTTTCATGGCACATTTGTGATATTTGTTATATATTTCATAGCACATTTGTTATGTTACACATTCCGTTGCACATTCAAACATAAGTTGCACTGCAACATTTTTTTATTTTTATTGTATTGCAAATACGTGGTCTGTTGTCAACACCATATTTTTGGTTATTTGATATCAGGAATGGGCTTGCAGCTTCAGCTTGCTTCTATAATAAAAAATACCGAACTACAGACTGTTCTTTTTTTTTTTCAAAGATTTTTTTTTTCAGGCATAGACAACTTTGTTTGAGACAGGAAATGACAGGAGAGAGAGGAAAATGACATACAGCAAATACTACACATAAAAAAAAAGTTTGTTTTGATGTTGTCACAACACAAATATATCTCTAAAAGTTTAACAGACCAGCCATGTTTTTCAGGGTGATGTAGTTCTCTACAGCTGATTCCCACTGCCAAGAAACGCTTAGACCACTCTGTCGTTGCAGTTCTCCAAAGAGAGTTTCATGCTCATCCCCACCAGGAGCTGCTGGCACTGGCATGATGCTGGTAATGTGGTTCAGGGTTTGGGCAGAGGGCGGGAAACCACAATTGCTCCCATCAAATCTAGGAGCAAGTACAGAAAAGTGTTCACAGTGAGCAACACATCAAGAAAGTTTAGCTTTCCTGTTAAATTTTAGTTTCATGGTCATTCCAATTGTCTCCAGAGTTTCTTACAGGACAAGGATGCAGAGACCCAAAGACAAGCAATAATCTTAGGTTAAACTTAGTATCAAATATTAGAGAAAGCACGACACATGAGGGAATACTTCATTGTGAGTTTTAATTTTTATAATCAAAATGTTAAAAATATTTTCAAGTGCATTCAAGTACACACATTTTAGAGTTTTTATGTAATTAATAATGTTCAATATGTCAATGTAAAACTGGAGACTGGATGTGTATTTTTATAGGTAGGTAAATACTTTATTGACCCTGAAGGAAATTCAATTGTTCAGCTGCTCCACAGTACCACACTCACACAATGAAGGGGCAGAATACATAAATAAATAAATAACAATAAAAAGGTGACTCCAGGAGGTGAAATCCTTCACAAGGGACCTGTATCCCCCAATTTGGCGATACACCTGACAATGGCAGTGTCGTTGGTATTAGTAAATTATATAACTTAATCCAATACTCCAATAATCCAATACTTAATACTCACCTGTGAGGTACGTGATACATTGCCTCTGGTTTACCAGATGGGCACCGGGATTGGTGAACAGGACAAATGTTGTGAGTATTCCAGTACAGCTTGTATTCATCCAGCTCTTTCTGCAGGACTCCCAGGAAGCAGTATCGCACTCAACTTTGTGTGTGCAGGGCTGCCATTGAAGAGATGCCTCTCCTCAAGTCACTGAACAGATCCATCCAAAATTGGCTCCTAGATAGAAAACAAATATTATTCATCCAGGTCATCATGCTTCAAGAGTTGTAGATTAATCCTACAAGTCCATTTATTACTGACTCATGCCTTTTGGAGATTTCACTACAATATACGCTTTCCTTTAAAAAGCACAGCAATATACATAGGATTTGAGAAATAATACTAGACAGTTTCTGAAGAAATTGCAATATATGCCTGCTCCTTTGTGTGTGTGTGTGTGTGTGTGTTTGTTGTATGTCTCTGTGTGTCTCAGTGTGTTATATTTCTGTGTTGGTGGGACTGTGTGTTTGTCTCCGTGCGTGTGTGTCTTTGTGGATGTGTTTGTGTAAGCCATGTGTCTGTGCGTCTATTTGTGTGTTGTGTGTAGTTGTGTGTCTGTGTGTGTTTGTGCTTCTTTACATGGATGAGTGTGTATGTGGACGTACACGCTCCCGCGCGTGTGTAATTGTCTGTGTGTGTGTCTTTGTGGATGTGTTTTTGTGTGCTTGTGTGTCTGTGTGCATCTATTTGTATGTGTGTTGTGTGTTTGTGAGTCTATGTGCTTCTTTACATGGATGAGTGTGTGTGTGTGTGTGAGTGCCGCAGAAGAAAAATAAAAATTTCCTGGGAGATAGTAATATGCAGCTTCTCTGCTATGCAGAGCAGGCGTATTATAAATGCATACAGCAAATGCAATAATCCAGGGTCAAGTAAAACATAAATGAATTAAAAGCAACAAAAACCTTTGTTTTCAGAAGTAGGACCACCAGCTTTCAATCCGCTGGTTGGATGTTGAAGTGCCATACATGTGGCTTTTTAGCTCCTGCAAACTCGTCTGTATGCTCTGATCTCAAGGTACAGTGAAGGGCGGCCATTACTCCATTTTCAGTGCCGCAATCTGTGCGGAGCCGCTTTGGAAAAACTCCATGTTCAACTACACAGTTGATGTAGAATTGAGCAATTACTGAAGGGTCGTTGTTGGTCTTTCCACAGTTCAACCACATAATTTTTCTGGAGAAGCCATCAATGCAGCCACTTATGGCAATTCCAAAGCTTCTAATTTATAATATCCATCAAGGTGCCTTATTTTTTTTGGTCCCTTTTAATGATATGCCCTTCGAACAAATCTCGTCTGCTGCGATTCTCTGTTCCACATGGATCCAGCTCTGCCATTAGGCGCATCACATGGTCTCATCTGACGACATGAGAGTGTTTTAGTTTCAGAATCTGCCACATCGCTCTATACCCTAAAAGCTGGCCTGATCCCTTTAGTTCCTCGGAAATAGCTGCCCGCACAGTAGCAATTGGAGTGTAGTTGATCTTTCTGGTCAGGCCTGCATCTTTTAGTCTTCTTTCTAGATTGCGAAGACTGACTGATACGTTGTGTTTGGTTTTCAGTGAGTTGACTATTATTTCATAACTATGGCCCTCTGTGAAATATTTTTGGATAAGTCCATCCACTGAAGGAGCTTCAGGACCTGAGGGTTAGAAAGAAGGACACTATATTAGAGGCTAAATGATGAACTGCATAATAAACTTTTTCAATTTTCACAGAGAGGTGAAAAATAAGATTGTTCAGATTATCATGTGTGGGTGACATGGTAGTTAGTGATTAGTTATTGAGGAATCAAGCTATTCAATGCACTCGTTAAAATTAATTAATTGATAATGTCTTTATATTTAAGTAGCACAGTGCAAAACATTCAAAATTGTTGCATAGGACTGATTACTTTCACACAAATATTATAATTGTCACTAAGGGAATAAGTTACTTGAGTAAGAGATTTTTTACAGGGATCAGTAGCCTACTAGACTAAGATACTTTCTTAATTTTTCATGTCTTCAAATTCATTGTATTCCACATGCCTCTGTTATGGATTTCACCGTATTAAGTGGTATATTCATGACTAACAGACAGTATATTCTCTGAAAAAAAAACATAGCAGTCCATAGCAGTGTTTAAGAACCTCATTAACTGTCAGAAAAAAAAATGTACCTTCATCTTGAAGACTCCTTAGGAAGCTGACATTTCTACAGCATGAGCCACAGTATATCAGGACGGATGGAAGGTTCACCCCACAGAATGGACAAAACATGACCTGGTAAATGACAAAGCAAAGACAGTAAATTTTAAGATTTAATCTGGTACTTTCTCAAAAGTCCCTGGCCACCCCACACAGCTTCAACTTCGCATTAATCCACATAACTATTGTTACCCACGCCTTAGATTATTGTTAGCA
Source organism: Synanceia verrucosa (assembly GCA_029721515.1). Classification (NCBI taxonomy): domain Eukaryota; kingdom Metazoa; phylum Chordata; class Actinopteri; order Perciformes; family Synanceiidae; genus Synanceia; species Synanceia verrucosa. The sequence continues at coordinate 13,926 of JAQQSB010002295.1, forward strand.
TTGTTATCAATGATAAAACCAACAACAACAGCAATAAGCTGCTGGAACTATGTAGCCGTCAGTTGTTTCCACTCGGATGTGTTTTCGTTCCGGGCTCTCAGTACCTGTTGTTAGTTGTCTGGGGTAGACACTGCTCTGGAGTGAGAGCGTGCGGTGGTACATGGAACTGTGTTTTGCTGCATATTGGAGTAAAGCTACCAAACTCGATTCTCCTCTCGTTAGTGGTCTTTCCGCACCCACACACTGGGTTTCTCCGTGTTAGCCGAAGCTAACAATACACCGTCATCCTCCAGTTCAACTTCAAACCTTCAAACCTGGGGCTACATTGCCTAACCAAATAACACATTAAAAAGTACACGTAGCGACATTAAACACGAACATTTTCACTTACTTTCTCGTTCGTTTTCCAATTCGTACCCCTGTGCATGTGTCTTCTTCTGCTTCTTCATCGTCTTGTTCTACTCACACCGGTGCAACGGCAAAAACAGTCCCCGGCAATCCACTTCCGTTGTGGCTTTTTTATTTGCATCATTTATTTTTTTATGTGCAGCAGCGTTTCTTTTTTTGCAGCAGCAGCGTTTGTTTGTGTTTGCAGCGTTACTTTTATTTGCAGCGAGGGCGGGTCTCGGCCACCGTAGCATAAAGCCCTCCCTACAGTCCATGGACAGAGAAGCTGCAGACCACTGCATCTCTGAATGATGATATCATGCTGTCTGGACCTGTAAGAGACACTTTTAGTCCTTCTGCTTTGTTCATTTTGGGTTCACTGATGAACAGAAGGTGTTACAGAACAAATTCAATGGTCCAGTATCCTGAGACAAAACACCTCCATGATCTTAAGCATTTTTTTCACCTGGCAGAGCCAACATAAGTCTGCAGGGTGCTGCTCCAGCTCAAGGTACACCGTGAACTGTAGGACAGAAAATAAGCTCAAGAAAGGTTTTGCTCACTTTAAGCTCTGGATCATGAGCTCCTGTAATAACTATCTATTGATTAGTGACTGTATAATGCCCATTAACCATGTGTTGAAGCCTCAACTGGCAAAATCTGATCAATCCCACAATGCTACTCATACTAACTACACACAGTCAAGACTAACAGCAACCCTCTGAATCAGAAGCTAAAATACATTCATGGTGTTACATTTTTACATGCTACCTCTATGTTCACCTGCACAAAACCAAACACTTTCTGGGATTCAAAGAGGAGTTTGGACCCTTTGGATCGACGGCTCACCGTATTTTGTTCAAAAAACAATCAAAACACACTAACTTCTTTAGTAGGAAGGCTTGGCAACATGTGGGTTTGCCTGCACTGATCCACTATAGTCAAGTCAGTCTCTCACACACACACACACACACACACACACACACAGTGGAGTTCAGTCTTCCTGTTATGCTACTGCTCCTGAGAACACATCTTGTCAGAGCCACGGAGGAGCTAAAGCCTCATGGCGCTGTGTGGAGCTTCGTCCATTTCCTCTCTGGACTTTTTCAGCAGCGGTCGTCCTCATCTGTGTCACTGAGCGGCTCGCTGGCTCCAGCCGGACTCGCCTGGCCCAAGTGCTTCCGGAAATGCCCGTTAGGAACCTGCCAGGAGTGTCTGAGCTGAGGAGCGGAGCTTATGGCGTTGGCCCGGCCCAGGCTGGTCGCCATGGCAGTCTCAAAAGTCAGGGTCTCCTGTCCGTCGCCTGCCGCCTCCACCACTGGCGTCCTCAGTGGAATGGGAGGTAGGGCTCTGAGATGTAGCGGAGAGGAGACAGGTTGCTCTGCCCTGACGCCGGACCTCCAGATGACCCCTGACCTGCAGTTAGGGCGCCGCCCTCCTTGTCAGCCCTCCAGGAGGTCTCTGTGGAGCCACCAGCACCATCCTGAGGCTGGGTCTGTCCCTCAGAGGGGGCTGCTGGTGAGGGGGAGGCTTGGCAGACCAGAGGGGAGTAGGAGACGTACGGCCGAGGGCGAGAGGGCGTCTGGGGCAGCTGGCGGCGATTACGAGGAGTACCGGACTCTGAGGCTGAATGGACGGGGCTGCCTGATGTGTTCACCTGGAACAGGCATGAGGAAAGTACCGTCAGAGACAACACATTTATTTTCCTCCTGCATGAACTCCTTCACTTGTAAATATGAAGGCAACAACTTCACTAGATTACTGCAGTAATCCAAACAAAATGCAGAAGTACTGACATCAGCCTGACTGATGAAACGCTTCACTGCTTTTTGACCACATGTGTGGTTATTCCTTATTTCTCCTCCTCTGTTGCTCCTCCTGAGGTTTCTACCGTTTCTTTTTCCCTGTTCAAAGGTTTTTTAGGAGTCGATGTGAGGGTTGTTTGTAAAGGACAGAGGGAGTCATATCCTGTACAGACTGTAAAGCCCTCTGAGGCTAATTTGTAACTTGTGATATTGGGCTAATTAAATAAAAACTGACTAGACTTGTTAAGCAAACATATCATTTTCTGACTCTCTACGACAGGCAACATCTTGGTCCTTATTCCTTCAGTCTCTTGTTGAAAATGTTTCTTTGTGTGTCACTGCTCTCAGACTGCTGAATTAAACACCATATACTGTATTTTCTGGTGCTACTGGCTTTCTTCAGGTGGTTCACTGGATTCACTTCCAGTCATCACTGTTCTGTATAAATCAGACTGACACTGCTGCTCTAGTGTAGAATTTAACTCGTGCTTCTTTTACCGCTCTCGGTGAGGTGTTTGTGCGTCCTTCGCTCGGTGAACGGGATCGTCTCCTTTCACGTGATGGATCACGGCTGCGCTCCCTCTGAGTTACAGCGGACACGTCAGGAGACAGCAGGTGGCGCCGCTCCTTAGATCGACCTCTTTCATGACTGCTCGTCTCTTTGTGGTTGACTCTAGGACCTAAAGCTTTGAAGGAGATAAAACCACCTCAGTGTTAGACACACATGTCATATCAGCCAGTTTAAAGAACCAATCTCTGTGTTTTCAGGTGGAATGATATATTTCAATAACAATACTAAAGGATTTATTAATTGGTGACAGATTTAATTCAACATACTGGTACATTAGTCTGCTATCTCAGTGCAGACTCTTGAAATCACTCACACTTTCTGTTTCATTTAGTGAATCATTTTGTTTTGCATAACCAACTCTCCACATTTAAACTGTACACTTCAGGAACCATGGGAAATCTCATTTCTGCCACTGCAGCTGAAGTGCATTGACACAGTAGTTTAAGCAGCAGATACTTTGCATGCATTTTGTCCGTTATACTTCTCTGACTGCTGAGTGTTTCTGTGAATATGTTTCAGGCGATAGGAGGTGTGATGCGTTCAGTGACCTCTGTAGCTTCTCTGACGAGGCCTGTATGTGCTGTCAGGACTGACTCTCTCCAGAGAGTGCTGCTCCTGCCAGAGGCCGTTCACACACTGGTCTCCGATGGTGGAGAAGGAGCGCTTCATCAGCTTCCTGTCTGCTGACGTCCCAGGCTGAACACACATGGAACAAACCAGAGGAGGAACTTTAACACTTAAAAAACCTCTTTCAAATCTACTGGTCATCAAGGTAATTCATCATGTGTTAATGGTTGTTACTGTTTATTACCGGTGGATCAACAGCCAGTCTGGGCATGGAGGACGCTCTGATCGACGCTGTCCGCTGAGGTGATTTAATAACCACTGCGTCCTGCCTGGCCTGCTGCATCACCTGGTTATACTCCACCACGTCTGGCACCTACACCAACACCACAGAAAAGACGGCTGTTGTTTCTCATTTATCTCTTTAACTGGAGCTCTCTCCAAACTACATAAAGGCAGCTACCAGTGTGTGTAAATGGTGGTGGTGGTGATGGTGGTGGTGGTAGGGTTTGTAGGGTGACTGGTAGTCCTCCTCCTCCTCCTTCTCCTCCCTGGAGCAGGACAGTGGCTGCAGGAACATCTCTTGTGGAGAGATGGGGCTGAGCGCCACAAAACCTCCTCTGGTGCTGGAGGAGCACAAACAGGACAACTGCATCATACACTGATCAGTCCTTACATGATGACCTCTGACCCCTGAAGGTTTATTCTGTGCTATCTGACTCCTTTCTATCTTCAGCAGCATTAACTCCTCTGGTCTGTTGGATCAGACCACCAGGACCAGCCTTCACTCAGTGATCCTTGTCCTCTCATGACCCTGTCTCTGGTTCACCTCTGGTCCTTCCTTGGACCACTTTTGATAGATCCTGACCACTGCAGACCAGGAACAGACCACCAGAGCTGCAGTTCTGGAGATGCTCTGATCCAGTCCTCTAGACATCACTGTTTGATTCTTGGTGTCAAACTCCTGAAAAATCCTGACGCTGGAACATTTTTCCTGCTTCTAACATCAGTTCTGAGGACTGAATGTTCATTTGATGCCTTATATATGCCAGTAGTCACTATCTCTTCTCTGTATTTTACGACAACTCAACAGTATCTGCTTCTACGACACTGCCACCTAGTGTTATAAAGTAGAAATGATATAACTTCACCTGTCAGTGGTGACATGCATCAGCATTGATAACGACAAAGAAACTGGAAAAGTTGGTGGTTCTATTACAAAACAAGATTTTCCTTCCAGCATCAACAACCAGACCAATATAAACACCAGTGTGAGATGAGATATTTACAGAGCAGATCCGGCGCTGTGCCTGAGGAATGAAAGGGATTTGGCATTGCATAGGATTTCTTGAAGGCAGAGACAGAAGCATCCATGCGCTGGAACATAGGAGCATGTTTCTATAGGGAGAGAAAAACACAGGAGGAGACGGGAGATTAAAACAGGCCACACATATCAGAATATCATATATCATATCAGAATAAACTGTCAAAATGCACAATCAGTCACTACATTTCTGAAACCAGGGTCCTCCAAACTAGAACATTCACAAAATACTAAATGTCCTGCATGTCTCACCAAAACACAAAAACTGTATTTTGAGCTGCAAATGAAAACAAGGAAAACAAAGACATTTGTGTTTTCTCAATACCCAGAATCACAAAATCACAGTGACTTCACTGGAAGATGACGTGAACATAGTGACCATACTGTAAACAATATACAGTATAGATAGATAGATAGATAGATAGATGGATAGATAGATAGATAGATGGATGGATAGAGAGATAGATAGATAGATAGATGGATAGATAGATAGATAGATAGATAGATGGATAGATAGATGGATAGATGGATAGATAGATAGATGGATAGATGGATAGATAGATGGATAGATAGATAGATAGATAGATGGATAGATAGATAGATAGATGGATAGATAGATGGATAGATGGATAGATAGATGGATAGATAGATAGATAGATGGATAGATGGATAGATAGATAGATGGATAGATAGATGGATAGATGGATAGATAGATGGATAGATAAATAGATAGATGGATAGATAGATGGATAGATGGATAGATAGATAGATGGATAGATAGATAGATAAATGGATAGATAGATGGATAGATAGATAGATAGATAGATAGACTTTTAACAAACTTTATTTATGAGACATTCTGACAATACTTTAAGACATTTTACATATTAATTGATAAAATAATTAAATTACTACAAACTTGCACACACACACACAACCAGTCATTCACAAATTCAGCACCAAGGAGCCTATCCTCCCCAGTGTGAACAACACAGGACCTGCCTGA
>JAQQSB010002296.1:0-19268 GCA_029721515.1 Synanceia verrucosa
TGGTCTGACTGAAGACCACTGGTAGTGAAATAGAAGAAGAACTAGAGGGTCATGATCATGTTACATACTTACAGGTACATACATAGATGAAATTCAACCTGTGCATTTACCCATCCTGTAAAGGAGCAGTTCGCTGCCTAACATTAAGGTGCACTGGGAACAACTTTGGAGTTAAATGTCTTTGCTCAAGGACACAACAGCTTGTTGTGGAGCAGGTTGAAAGGCGACCATTCTACTCACTGAGCTGCTGTGCCACCCCTAGTGTGTGGGTGCACACACATAAACACACATATCTTCGATGAATTGATTTTGATTTTGATCTTTATTTATCCTAAACAAAAATAATAAAAAGCAGAAAACATCATACATCACACAATTTAACAAAGTACATCCATTTCTGTTCAAGAAGGAATCTGAAAAAAAAAAAATTTAATTTAAATTTTTTAATATTTAATACACTATTTCATAACATAAAAGTAGTAAAAGAGAAAAAACATGGTTAGAATAAGTTCAATTGTTCATAAATTGTAAGGAGTGACTGCTTATAGCGGCACTTAAACTTATTGTTTGATATTTTTGCAGACTTTAACTATTTTTTGTATCAAGATTGTCTCCATAGTACTATACTTTCTCACATATTGAAATGCACATTTTTTTCTAAATATGTTGTATGAGTAGTTATTGTCTGTTTAAAATTGTGTTTGTTATTTCAAAATCATATAATTACTCTCTCTTTCCTTAAACAACTTTTGTATATTCCCTGGTAAGCTTCTATTCCAGGCCTTAAACATACAGTCATGGAAAAATTATTAGGACTCACAATCCTCTGTTTTTCTTTCAATTTCTTGTTAATTTTAATGCCTGGCTCAACTAAAGGTACATTTGTTTGGACAATTATAATGATAACAACAAAATAGCTCATGAGAGTTTAATTTAAGAACTAAGGATTATTCATTTTCCATGGTTTTCTTGATAATAACCAAAATTACTTAAATTCTTACATCACTAGCTATGGTATTGTACATTCGCTAAAAATACTACTTTTAAGCATTCCATGTTTTCTTTTCTGTTTGCTTTAACACACATGATACACACACAGAGTTAATCACTGATTGCATAACCATTGTTTCCTTGATGACTGCAGCCAGTAAGTCTTGGGCATGCTCTCCTCCACTCAGCTTCTGACATTGTTACCTGCTGTCACAGCAGCCCATTCCTGTTGGGACAAATTCAAACAAATTTTCTTTGCTTTTGGGCTTGTGGTTTCTCCATTTTGAGTTTGATGATTTTCTCCACAGAAGTTTTCAATTGGATTAAGATCTGGTGATTGAGCAGGCCAAGGCAGCTGAGTGCGAATGTTGTGGTTCTCCATCCAGGCTTTAACTTGACCTTGCCATGTGGCAAGGGGCATTGTCTTGTTGGAAAATCCAGTCATTCGAGGCAGGAAAAAGAGTTTTCCAGCTGATGGAAGAAGACTGTTTTCAAGGGTAGTCCTGTACTTGACCTGGTCTCCATCTCGGCCTTCAGCACAATTGCATTTGCCCTGTTCCACCTGCCAGACTGGGAAACAACCCCATGATCATGACTCCTGATCCACCCCCATGTTTTGCACTGTAGGGGCAAACAGTCTGGGCTGTAAGTTTCTCCAGGCTTCCTCCTAACCAGTAAGTTGGCCAGAGTGGGCATCAATTCAAAATTGGATTCATCACTGAAGAGAACCTTAGCCCAATCATCAACAGGTCCAATCCTTCAGTGGTCTCGAAAGCAAAGAGTAACTCGGGGCCTTCCTCTGCCTTTCATTGATGAAGGGCTTCTCATAAGTGCTCTGTGTGACTCTCTGTAAACCAGCTTCAACAAAGTTTGCCTGTTTGAACTGTCCTTGCTTTCGAGCAAGTCACATTTTCTCGACAGTGCCCACTCATTTTTAAGGTCCCTGGAGGTCTGATCACCATTCCCTGACACAGGAACGGATGAGTGCAATCGGGTCATCCGTGGTAGAAAGACGTTTCTTCTGCTACGCCAGGTAGCAATTTGAAAGTGCCATGTTCAGCTTGTTTTTTTTGTTGGAATGGAACGGCTGTCTTGGGAGATCTTCAGTTTTTTTCTCGCTTATCTGTCTCTCACTCATGCCAATTTCCAAAGGCAAGGTGCCAAGATTGGCTGCCTTTGTTGCTTCTACATAATTCTTTTTGTATTTTAGGCATTATGTGTGAGAGCTGACAACTTCCTTGAGTTGTGCTACACGGCTTGAATGTAAGCAGGAAAAACCACTCTAGGCCTTTCTTGCATGTGCAGTGCTGCTTGTGACATGAAATGGCCTCTTATATACCCTTCTGGGAATCAATTAAGCTTAAGAATGTCAAATAGGACATAAAGTATTATGTGACCAGCTTTGCATTTTTTGTTGTGTTCTTTTGTATTATAATGTTTATAGTGGTACCAGATATTAGAAATGAACAAGAAATTGAAGAAAACAAGGGTGGTCTAATAATTTTTTCCATGACTGTATATATATTATAAATGAGAAGTTTATTTTACAAACTATAACCAGACTACTACTGTAAAAGAAAATAATTAATAATAAATGATTAATTTGACAAACTAAATGACTCAGACTACTAACAGAAATAATAAAATAGAAAATAACGGAATGCAGGGAAGAATTGGCCCTGTGGCCATCAACACACATATCAATGTTAAGGCACTGCCACCTACTTCGTGGCATCTCTAACCAAGTTTTAATCCAATCCCGGGCCGGGACCTTTCCTGTGTGGAGTTGTAGCATGTTCTCCCCATGTCTTGCGTGGGTTCTCTCTCGGTACTCCGGCTTCCTCCCGCACCATCCAAAAAAACATGGCATGGGGATTAGGTTAATTGGCTAATTCTAAATTGGACTGGTAGGTGTGAATGTGAGTGCAATGGTTGTCTGTCTCTGTGTCCCATGCGATGAGGTGGCTACTTGTCCAGGGTGTACCCTGCCTTCCGCTCTCTAAGACAGCTGATAGGCTCCAGCCCCCAGCGACCCTAAGTGAGCAGATAAGAGTGGTAGATAAATGGATGGATGGATGGAATGCAGGAAGATTAGATGGATGAATAAATGGTATTAATTCAATGTGACCATAAATAGAAATGAATGATAAAAATAAAGGAAAGATGGGATGAACAAATGATTAATTATTTCAGTGTAATGACCAGTTAGATTCAGTGATTGATATCTTCCATAGAACCAATATTAAGAGTTGTACTGTTTATTATTCAGTATTATTAAGTTCTCTAGATAAACTCTAAATTTGGCCAGTTAATTTAGTATCTAATCATCAAACTCTTTTAATATGTGAAGATGTACTAGTAGGTGTATCACTATCACACCGCTCGTAGATAGATGGGCAAGGTGTTGGAGCAGTGAGGAGTGGCTGCAGGTTCTGTCTTGACTCCGGTGCTTGATCTGTTGGATCCCATGGAGGCGACTTCGGCTTGAGTCGCCTATCGCCTGGCCCTCTCTCTCTCTGACATCAGTGGTCATCTTTTTGGAAATCTGTGGACATCTCTGGACAGCTTTGGCTGACATGAGACTCGGCATGAATTGTTTCCATGTCAATCTGTCAGTCTCTGAGAAGCGAGTCACTGTAAACCCTTCAAACAACTGTGTGTGTGTGTGTGTGTGTGTGTGTGTGTTTGTGTGTGTGTGTCTTGTAGTGTCCTTCTCTCGCCATGTTTCTGAGGTATGAATTTTTCCAGTATTGTGGATCCTTGGCTCAAAGAAGAACCCCAGTGCTCCTTTGATGTTTTTTTTCCTCTCAACCATATTCACACCACTATTTTATATCAGTGCTGATACACCAGGACAATTTTATGGGGCTCCACTTTGTGCTGTCCTCACGACACGTGACTATGTGAAGCTAGACAGCCAGCGAACTAATGAAGAAACTCTGCACACAAGGCGTTCTTTTCTTGCTTTTATGGAGGTCTCTTGTAGTAAACAAGTTAATGTAACTGAAAGATACAGAAAAAATATACATTTCACTGTGCACTGAGCGCCATTGTGCAAAATACAGGTAGCTAGCTTATTTATGCTAAACACAACATAGATAGCTGTATCAACAATCACCCGTTTACATTGAGCTTTCAAATAAAATATAATTGTGACCTCAAACTAATGTCTCTGAACATACAAATACTTACAAAGACGAAAGTTTCCCAAGGTTCAAACGTTTAGAACACATTCAGCGTATTTATGAGTCATTCTCAGACTTAATGTTTACTTTCACCGGAGATACGTCAAAGATCCACTATAAACGTATAGAACACTCACTCTGGAAAACCAAACGATCCTCACAGGTGAAGAGGTGTCACTCTGACGATTTTACGCAAAACATTTTAACACATTGCATCATGAAATAAACATATTTATAACTTTTTAACTAGCTTATTCATCTTATGAAACATACAAATCTTTTAACCCAAAGACATGACACACTTGGTTATTGCTTTGCATTTTGTAAGTAAGAAATCCAGACCTTCATCACAATTTCCCTGAAAAGTCATGTGCTGTCCCTTAGTGGTAAACATGGGTGTCTATTGCGTGCACTAGAGTGGGAGAACTACACACCTAGAGTGGAGGACAGCTTCTAAATCGTCAGAAATATATTTAAATCGTAGTCGTAATAATGTGTCTGTGGTGTCTGTGAGATTTATAATTTGGGCTTCAGACCCTTAATTAGGCAGCACCTCCCAAAATCCCTCCATAGGGTCCTGCTTTATTTTTCAGAGGAAAAAGGTGTGAGAAAGCAGAGAAACCTCTTGTGTTTAACCTGCCGCTGTCGGCCTTCTGAGTGGGTTGAGACATAAAATTTACAGCTCTGCTATCATCATGAGCTCCTGCCGCCTCTCGCCCAAACCTCAAAGCCGCATCTCCTTACGGTTTTTGATTTATTTAGAGGAGTTCAACAGGTCCAACTCAGCTTGAAATCAGTGGCAGGCAGTGAGAGCCAGTGTGGGAGACAGAGAAGGGGCGTTTAGACTTTTTCATAGGGGTGCCCCACGGGTGTTGAAGCCATGCAGGGGTGGAGAGCAGAATTAGGTGATGTGCATGAACCTCCATGAACATAGCATCATTCACATCCAAAAATCTAAGCTCTACTCTTTACAGTTTTTTTTTAACGAGAGGTAATTTGACAGGTCAGCTTATAATCAGTGGCAGAGTGTGAATGGATGTTGATGCGTGTCAGGTGGGGGATCCACATAGGATTAACTGCTCTGAACCAGACTCATTTTTCAAAATAAAGCCCCAAACTCCAGAGGGGTAGCTGTTTCCTCACAGGAAGCTGGGGCTATGACTGTCCTTTCAAAATAAAAGCCCCGAACTCTGATTTAATCTTCACAGCGAAGCACAAAGTGCATGCTTCGGTGTGTGCGTTTGCAACATGAATCTTGGACAGGCACACATTTAATGTGGATGGTAGACACACCAGGGGCGTGTCTAGACTTTTTCATAGGGGTGGCCCTGGCCCAAGGGGTGTTGAAATTATGTCGGGGTGGCCAGCAGAATTAGGTGATATTCATGCACCTCCATCAACACAGCATCACTGTGTGAATGATGACATTATCAATCTCACACACAGATACACACCCACGCATACACACCCACACACACACACCCACACACACACACACACACACACACACACTCACACACCCACATACACACACCCACACACACACACTCACACACACACACACACACACACACACACACACACACACACAGACGCACACCCACACATACACACCCACATACACACACCCACACACACACACACACACACACACGCACACCCATGCACACATGCATATACACACCCACACACACACGCACACCCACACACACCCACGCACACACACACACACACACACAGTGCAGCTAGGACCAGCTGGTCTGAGCGGCAGAGACGACAGAGCGTTAAATCTGTCAGTGCATTTATAAGTGTGAAACTAATATTAGTTATTGGTACAAGTATTAAATAAGCATCAACATGGTGAAATGATGACAATAAATCATCATTTTGATCTGCCCTGTTTAGGAACACTGCTGCCTTCCGCTGTTGTACAGGGCTGGCTCTGATAAGTGTCAGTTTTTACTCAGAACTTCCTGTGTTATTTTCAAAATAAAAGCCCCCGGTGTCTGCCGGTTTATAGAATCCCGTTTGTTAAGGCTTTTATTTTGACATAATAAAAGTATAAGAATAAATCCCTAGTGTAGCTTGGCTAGCTTAATGTGGTATGACAAGTTGCAGACTGCAGAGCTGTCATTGATATATTATCTATGTTAACACTGTTCATGATAGTTGTTGATGTGACTGTAAATTGATCAATTGTCTCCTCCTCTACCAATATTGCAGAGCATAATAGGAGGAAGAACGAAAACTGACTGATGTCTGAGTTCAACCTTTAGCTCTTTATAGACTTTGCTGACATTTTATTTGTGAAAAATAATGAGTTCATAGAGTGATCTTGCTGTTTTTCAACATTATAGTTGTGAAGTAGAAACCAGAGCAGTGGATTAAACAGAGTGGCGACACTCCCATAGGCATACGCTGTACAGCCCGGCGGACCCCACTTCTGGGTTATGGAACTCTCAATAGTTCCAACATGGCCGCCTGTCACGTCGGACGCCGTTCACTTCTATGGCCACAAGGCAAGCACTCACCGAGGTAAAATGATAAAATATCAACCAGTTTAATGGCAATATGTGTGTTATTGATATCGAGGGGACCCCTTTATATGTAAAAATGTATGTCCCAAATGTAATTAAGTTTTTTTTTAGTCAGGAATTGGGATCGATTTTTTTTTATTTTTTATTTTATTTTTTAATATTTTTATGATAATAGCTGCCTGCATTTGACATATGATTTTATTAAATGTGTTTATATGTAATGTTTTGTATGTATCTTATTGTTCAATAGCATTGGTGGTAACAGTCAACTCTCACTCTATTGACATTAAATCATACATTATACATGCATACACGTTATTGATGACAAACACGTCTGATTTTACAATATCAGTTTATTTTGAGCCTTCTCATAATTTTTAGATTTTTTTTTTCTTGTTTTCACACACACACACACACACACACACACACACACACACGGTTGTGACATTTATTTAAATTCCCCACATAAATCTCTGAATGAAAACCATAATTTATCATCATTGTCCAATCTCAGAAAGTGTTTGAGAATAGCCTCATGTTGCTAAATAAGAGATCACTTTGCATCAGGTTACGATATAGTTCCTTATTATCCAGTTAGTGAAGCGAGCAAAGTTTTCCCTCCAAGAACACAACCAGACAAACTTGTCATATTTCACTTTTATTTGTCATACAGGCACTCAATATACGCAAGTGACTTTGACGTGTACACAGTAATCTAATAAGAGTTGCAAATGTTGACTTATTACGGTTAATTTTAATATTTACCTCTTAAATGCGCACTCACTGCAGTCTGTCCCATTGAAGAGCATGGACAGTGCAGGCTACGCTTGGAACTATTGAGGGGCACATTTGTTTCATAATTGATATCTGTTCCTTAATTTTGATGAGTTTCTAAAAGGTAACTGAAATAGAATGTGTTTGAGATTTATTAATTCTTTATTTAACTTGATCTAATCTACTATTCATGATGCTTGTCATTCACCTTTGATTTGACATCAGATCCAAGAGTCGAGTTAATGAGTGAATACTTTAATAAATTAATCTTTAGAACAATTTAAAGGGTTTGATAACGTTCACATAATATTGAATGAAATAATGTCTGACATCCACCACACCTGTCCACAGTGTCTGTCTGCACACTCATCTTTTTTGTCCATCTGTTAGTTTTTCTACTTTCATATGGTTGCAGTAGCTTCAATAGCTTTGACATTTAGCCTCCTACAGCCTCTTAAAGACAGTAATGTTAGCCATGATCTACAACGTCCCTCACCTTCAGTCTCCCAGTGTCCTTGAACGCCTCAGCTGTAATTCTGCTGTGTCACTTCAGAGCTGCTTCACGCTCTGAGTCTTAGAGAGGTAAGTGTTGTCTCTCTCAACAGATAACTTTTAACAGTAAATAAGTGGTAAAATGAATTGAAAACACAGGATCAGTGGTTTAAATCAACAAAAATATGTTGTGATAACTGGTGTGCTTCACACCTCAAAGCAGCATTTCTGTTCCTACTTTGTTAGCTAATGTTAGTAATGCTGCTAATTGGTGCAGCTAACAATAACGTTTGCTGGGTTAGTCAGCAAAGAGAGTCTGAACTTTTTCCCACTAAATAAGAACTGTTGTCTTGTTCACTCTCTCACTCAGTTAACTAGGATATGGAAGCAAATCTGTACCATAATTCAAATTAAAATGTGTTAACAGAAATGCTTTTTCATTTATAGCTGCATTTTTGACTCATGAATAAAATGAGTAATAAACCAGTTTGAATTTTGCAATCCCACAGGAGAGTAACGTCAGCGACCTCTGACTGCCCTCAGTCTGACTGACCGTGCTCACAACTAATAACATCTGATAGGAGGCGGTGTGCATATTCAACACTGGAGCAAGAAGAGAGACAAGAGGAGAGTGAGAAGGTCATGTTGGTACCATAGACTGTGTGGTGTATGTCAGAAACAGCAGGAACTTCCCACCATGTCGAAATCTGTGCCACAGCTGTGAGAGGCCACAGCTGCCCTGGAACGGCAACAAAATCAGCCCCAAACAGCAGGTTTTGACTCAGGTCTTTCTCCGACCACGTTGTCAACAACAACAATGGCAGTGATGACACCTTTTTCCTCCTAATCGCCCGTAGCGCTTGATGTAAAATTTTCAACCTACGCATAAACTATTAACAATGCAAGGAGCTGCTTGGGTCCTGATTTATTGTAAATGGAAATCGTTAAGCAGCTCAAGACACATTTTGTGTGTTCGCTGCACATCGTGAATGCTTTCACCACAATATTATCATATGCGGCTAAAGGGCGAGAACATACTTGTGAGGCTTTTCTTTGTACACTGTCTTCACTCACACATACATATTCATGTGAGAAAAATGGGAGCTACTTAAGCCTGAAAATCTGGTCTCACGTAGCCTGTTAATGTGGATCACTTAGGCGCATGTGTGGACATCTCTATGCATTCTGCTGTATACATACTCTATGCTGTTACCAATCCATTTCTGCACTTCTAGCTTTTAATAATATATGAACTGGTGCCAACACTTCTTCTTGACCAATATATTATTTATAATTTATAATAATAACAATTATGATAATACAATCGTCATTACAATTTTTAAGTTAACACACTTCTCATGCTTGTATAGAAGTTAAAGAGTGGCTATCAAACGACCTATTTAAAGGTACCAGGAATACAGGAAAAAGACCATGTATACTTTTCATAGATGCATATTGAACAATACTATTAATTCAGCATGATCCTGATCCCACCATCAATGTATGGGGATACCATAATTTAAATTTCATTATGCTATATTGCTGTTGTGCGCTGGTCATTTTAATTTCTAAACAAAAACTATCCAATTATCCAAGGAATTGCTGGGCTATTATGTTTATCTCACCATTTATGTTTAGGCTGTGTTTTTATAACTATATCATCATTTTTGTTTTATTTTTTTCATTTCTGGTTTTCTTTGAACATATTCAAAATAAAGTTCAGTTGAATTCAATTTCCCTTTACTTTTTTTCTTATTTCTTCCAGCTGAGGTTTTGAGGCTGTTCAGTCCCTTACCCTGTATGAGGTTTACCACAGAGGTCAACCCCATCAGCCATCAGCCTAAAAAAAGAGATAGACCACATACATACACCTTTTTCCTCTGTTTGGCCAAAAGAAAGAACTATAGCGTCTGAAGTCCATCCGTGAAAAGAGAGCCCTTGAAAGGGCAGGATTAGGAGAAAGGAAAATCACATTCCCAAATAAGTTTATAGTATGCCTTGTATATGTCACTTGTGCTATTTAAAATGTCAAAGTTTGGTCAGCTAAGCTAATTTGATGGATTCTGCATTCGTCAACATCTAAGTGCTAGATCATCAAGTAGCTACTTATAAAATCTACCCCTGCTTATGACAGTGTGTAAATTTAAAGAATACACATAAATGTTGCTTGTCACTGTTGGAAATTTTGTATGTACTTCTCCCATGTATATGTACACAATACACTGATGTCTTTAGGAAACATGTCATGTAAACATAGAGCCAAAGATCAGAAATATTTGGAGAGGCTGAGAAGAGAGGTTTTAGGGATCGGACATGCATGTATGCATCAAACCATCTAATGATGCGTTGTATATTATCCATGAAAACTTTAATTTCCATAAATGATCAGCTGATATCCGGTGCAGAACTCTGCCTCACTGGTTTTGAATTCCTTCCTTAATGGAGACAGTCTGTCCTTATTATTATATACCCAAAACATAACATGCTTCATTATTACTGGAACAATCAGCTCAGGTCTTCAAGACCATTTCCAAAGCAAACTATTTCAAATTTCAAAAAGTTTACATGTAGAAAACCAGGCATTAGTTACAAAAAAGGTTTCCAACTCTTTGCATAAAGGGATCTGAACAATGGGACTATCGCACAAAGCAGCCAAGATAGAAGCTAAACTATTGTGGAGAATGTTGAGGCATCAATCCCACTACCTCTCACATCTAAGCGAGCACTCTACTATTTGAGCTAATTCCCCTGTATGGAATACTGCCATGTAGCCCCATGTCGATCATCTCATCCCATACTTTTCCAGACTCTTGAAGGTCTCCTGGATCAGGCGTCTACTGTAATTCATCAGATACAGTAGACTCATCTACCCACATAGACTACTGAGATCAATTATGCTCTCCAAGTTAAAATTCCATCGATTTGTTCCAAGACAAGCTTACTTTAGTCTGCCAAGTTGGCGTGTTGGAGGTGATGAGCTGCCAAACATTGTGCTCCACACAAGTTTACATGGTTGACTCCATGCACTGCTAATCTATTGTCCTGCTGGACACCACTAATTCAAAGGTTCAAGAGTATTGTCATTATACACGCCAGAACAAAATTTTGGAAGAGTCTCTCGGCTTAAAAGGCACGCCCAGACCCGGGGACTTTCTGTGTAGAGTTTTGCATGTTCTCCCGTGTCTCACGTGGGTTCTCTCCGGGTACTCAGGTTTCCTCCCACCATCCAAAAACATGCATGGGGATTAGGTTAATTGGCTAATTTAAATTGACTGTGAATGTGAAAGGTGGTTGTGTGTCTCTATGTGTCCTCTGATGAACTGGTGACTTGTCCAAAGGTGTACCCTGCCTTTCACCCCTAAGACAGCTGGGATAGGCTCCAGCCCCACCGTGACTGAGAGCGGTGTCCTTTTCTCTGTTGGAGGCGAAAAGAAATCCTCATGGAGGTTTAGGAGGAGGTAAAGGACCAAAACAAAAAGGAAAGAAAATACCACTCACGGTTATAAAACAAGGAGAGAAAAAAGAGGCCAAAATACTACAGACCTCCTGACATGTATGTAACAAGAGCACAAATACACACTCAGAGTGCTCCATGAAACATCACAATTACAATTCAAATAGGTCATTAACATCTCTGAAAACCTAGATTATCAGAAGGAACCAGGCGAAAATGTAAATGGGAAACCACCTGCAGATGTGAGTAAATTGTGTAAATGTAACTCCATCAGTTACGTTCCATATATATACGTGCTATATATGCTATATACATATATACGTACAGTCATGGAAAAAATTATTAGACCACCCTTTGTTTTTTTTCTTCAATTTCTTTGTTCATTCTAATATCAAATGGTACCACTAAACGTATAATACCAATGAACACAACAAAAAAATGCAGCTGGTCACATAATACTTTATGTCCTATTTGACATTCTTAAGCTTAATTGATTCCCAGGGTATGTAAAGAGGCCATTTCATGTCACAAACAGCACTGCACATGTGCAAAAGGCCTAGAGTGGTTTTCCTAAGCTTACATTCAAACCCATTAGCACAACTCCAAGAAGTTGTCAGCTCTCACATAATGCCTAAAACAAAAGAATTATGTGAAGCAACAAAGGCAACCATCTTGGCACTGCTGGAAATTGGCATGAGTGAGAGACAGAGTAGCAGAAAAAAACTGAAGATCTCCAAGACAGCCGTTCATTACAACAAAAAAAACAAAGCTGAACATGGCACTACCAAATTGCTACCATGGCCGTGGCAGGAAGCGTCTTTCTACCCCACGAGATGACCGTTGCACTCATCCGTTCCTGTGTCAGATAAATGTCGTCGTCAGACCTCAGGGACCTTAAAAATGAGTGGGCACTGTGTCGAGAAAATGTGAAACTTGCTTTCGGCAAGGACAGTTGAGAAACCGACTTGTTGAAGCTGGTTTGAAGTCACACAGAGCAGCAAGAGCCCTTCATCAATGAAGAGGCAGAGGAAGGCCGGTTACTCTTTGCTCGAGACCACAAGGATTGGACTGTTTGATGATTGGGGCTAAGGGTTCTCTTCCAGTGATGAGATCGAAATTTTGAATTGATGCCACTCCAGCCAACTTACTGGTTAGGAGGAAGCCTGGAGAAGCTTACAACCCAGACTGTCTTGCCCCTACAGTAAAACATGGGGGTGGATCAGTCTCATGATCTGGGAGTTGTTTCAGTCTGAGTGGAACAGGGCTAAATGCAATTGTGTGAAGGCGAATGAACCAGGTCAAGTACAGGACTACCCCTTGAAAACAGTCTTCTTCCATCCAGCTGGAAAACTGCTTTCCTGCACCTCGAATGACTGGATTTTCCAACAAGACAATGCCCCTTGCCACCTGCGGCAAGGTCAGTTAAAGCTCTGGATGGAGAACCACAACATTACGCACCATGCCTTGGCCTGCTCAATCACCAGATCTTGAGAATCCAATTGAGAAACTTTTTGTGGAAAATCATCAAACTCAAGGAAATGGAGAACCACAAGCCCAAAAGCAAAGAAAAGAGATTTGTTTGAATTTGTCCAACAGGAATGGGCTGCTGTGACAGCAGAACAATGTCAAGAAGCTGGTGGAGAGCATGCCAAGACGCATGGCTTTGCAGTCATCAAAAACAATAGTTATGCCAAATCAAAGTAATATTAACTCTTGTGTGTATCATGTGTTTAAAGCAAACAGAAAACAAAACATGGAATGCTTAAAAGTAGTGTTTTTGGCGGTACAATGCCATAGCCTTTATTGATGTAAGAATTTAAGTAATTTTGGTTATTATCAAAGAAAACCATGGAAAATGAGTAATCCTTAGTTCTTAAATTAAACTCTCATGCGACTATTTTTGTTGTTATCATTATAATTGTCCAAACAAATGTACCTTTAGTTGAATAGGCATTCAAAACTAACAAGAAATTAAGAAGAAAACAAGGGTGGTCTAATAATTTTTTTCCATGACTGTACTATACGTATATATGTATATATATAGCAAATCAATATATCACGATAATATATATCGTATCGTATATATATGTATATATATATATAAATCTGCATTATATACTACGATATATACGTGCGTATATATATATACATATATATATATATATCTACATACATAAATACATACATACATATACATATATATATATACATACATATATATACATATATACACATATATACGTACATACATTACGTATGTACATATGTACTTGTATATATGTGTCTATATACTACTCCACACATATACTCATTTATATAAGAGCTATATTATATATATATATAAATATATATATATATATATATATATATATATATATATATATATATATATATATAAATCAAATAACAATATACAGTATATACGCACATTAGACATCAATATTAATAGAAAAATATATGCTTGATATATGATCAATATTTTCTAGAGGAACTTCACTGCAAGAAACTAATGTGACTCTCGCCAGCTGGATGTCGATTCACAGCAACAAGGTACCGGGTTCGATTCCCGGCCCAGGGCCTGCACTGTGTTCTCCCCGTGTCTGCGTGACAAGGTTCTCCTCCGGGTACTCCTGACTTCCTCCCACCATCCAAAAACATGCATGGGGATTAGGTTAATTGGCTAATTTAAATTGAACGTAGGTGTGAATGTGAGTGTGAGTGGTTGTCTGTCTCTATGTGTCCTGTGATGAACTGGAGACTTGTCCAGGGTGTACCCTGCCTTCCGCCCTAAGACAGCTGGGATAGGCTCCAGTCCCCGAATACAGCTTACATGTTGATGTATCAGCATTAATAGTCCAATAATATAATATATGATACAATATGAACTGGAGCAGGAACTTTAAAATTTGAGAAATTTTGTAGAACAGTGTTGTATTGACAGCTAACAGACCATTGGTGAAATGTGTTTTGGTAATAATAATAATAGCTGGTTAATGAGTGCTTTACTTTAATTATTTGTGTACTTACTTGATGCCGATAACTGATGGATCAGCTAGCTCAAAAGTTTTGTCTTCACTTTCTCAGGTGAAATGAGCAGCGTGTCTTCTGTTAAACACTTCAGTTGTGTTCCGTTCTGTTCTAATCTGCTTTGATCTGTATTCTAATGTGCTTTGATCTGTATTCTAATGTGCTTTGATCTGTACTGTACCTTCTATTATCATTTGCATATTCGGTTACCAGACAACATAAAGTAACTAAAGTATTGTCAAAAATCAATAAGTGCATTATTACACATTAATGTATCTATATGCATAATGCATGTATACACACACACACACACACACACACACACATCAGTCTAGTGTCCAGTGATCAGTCCAGTTAACAACAGACAGAGAGTCTAAGCAGGTCAGTTTTTATCCAGACATGCAGTGTAAATTTTAACTCTACAGCGTGTTAAACTGTAGAAAAAGCTTGAATTTCTGCTTGGCGCCACAGACGGGTAAGTAACCTTAACATTCATATGTTGGCAACATCTTTAACAAGTTTTTTTTTTCAACTGAACATGGTTTTTATAGAAATAACACTAAAACGGTTGTGATAAAAAAAAAAAATTCACCCCCCTCACAGTGTTCACAGAGGTGGAGACTATCGGTAGAGACCAAAAAATGAAAATGTACCAGACTGTTTTTTAAAGCTGTAAAGTTGGCTGTTTTAACATGGCGGTCAATGGAGAATTGCTCACTTCCGGAGTCAGCCCCCAGCGGCCGGAAGGGAATTGCAGCTTTTTGAACGCGGAAGTGGTCCTCACTTGGAGAACCCACAACTGCCCCCTTGATCTAAATAGGGGAAATTGCCCCTCCTATTATATATGTACATAATTATTGTATCTGTGTTTATACAGCTAAGTTGACATGAAGGCTAAACATGAAAAAAAATATGGTCTACATGTAGCTGTATAGATACAGTATGTCTTAACTGATAGCATGAAGCATTTGTTAATCATGATTCAGCTATATTAACTATGCTCTTATTTTCATAGTAATCAAGCAAATTGCAATCAGAGCAGACCAATAGCTGGTAAGTAGGCCAAGGTTATGGTACAAAATGATGCTTGTCGCTTTACTGTACAACTAACAGAAGCTAGCACCAGCAATGGATCATAAAGGATCTTTGCTAGGCTAAATACTGGAACCAATGAACCACTTTAAAAAATGAAAAATGAATCAATCATCAAAATAGTTGCCGATCGACTAATTGATTACTCTGCCAATCCTTTTGGCTCTGACTGACATCTTTTTTGATGCAGGTATTGAGACAAGACTTTTAAGATATCTATCCTTAACCTAAACTTAATGTATATCTTACCTTAAATGTGATCTATCCCTGGCTAACAGCACCTGCCTGACGCGGCAGGGGACCAGGCTGCATGATGTCCTGCAGTCCCTGGATCAAGAAACATTACAGCCACATCACCGATGGTGGAACTGTAAAAGAGCAAAAACATGACAATGAACTCCATAAACTGCCATGTTCAAAACAGGAGCATTAAAACACAAAGTAATATCTGCATTTACAAAGGTGAATCAGCTAGCTTAACAAAGTAACTGCAAATACTGTAATATGGGGCAGGGGCATGATGGGAATTGCAGACATAATTTTTTAAAAAAAACCCACTTCAATTAAAATCTGCCTGTTTATATTAATTTCAATCAACTCAATGTTCTCTCTCTTTGGGATTTTATAAATATAATCCTTATGTTTTATTTTTTATTATTAACTACAATGGGTGCATTTTATTTGAAATTTAATTATAGTTGTAATATAATTAATAGTTGTCTCAAAATCAAAAACACAATCATATTGAATGTATTTTACCAAATACATTAATTCAAATCTACATGAGCACAGAATCATTTCTTACAGTGAAGTGACCCTGCGACCATGATGCCCTCCGCCTAGCTGACTATCTACCTGTGACCACACAGGCATGCAAGGTCTCATATCATGTATAAACGTGTTATTTGCTCAGATGTACAGTATGTGTGCAAAAATCTGTAATACCACATGACTTCAATGACAGGTTGATCTCTCCTTCTGCTATTTGGAGAATTAAATTACATTAGCTTTCGATCCACCACTACTCAGAGCTTTGGACGCTTCATCACCCATTGTGTTGGTTTACACTGAAACAAACTGACAAACAACAAAAAGTCTTCAATATGTATGTTACTTCTGCCCCAAAGGTCTCCAATTAAAATTTCCAGCAGTCAGAAATCACACTTGCAGCAACTCTGCCAGTACTGCTATGTAACTCATAACAGTCTTAATACACACTCGCTGACAGCAACTCTGTCAACACTGCTATGTAACTCATAACAGTCTTAATACACACTCGCTGACAGCAACTCTGTCAGCACTGCTATGTAACTCATAGCAGTCTTATGACCCCCAAGGACGACATCCACAGGGGGTCCACACAGGGGCCCTGAGCAGCCAACCTTCTTGGCTTGACTGAAAATGGCCTCCAGGGCCCTACCCCGGGAACGTCTTCCCTCTGGTTCAAGCCTCACGTAGGTCTGCCTGTGTCAAGCACGGCCTAAACTAGCTCACCCCCCGGCAACATCATCAATATGCAACACAACAGAAAAGAAAAACACCACATAAAACTACACTCCCTTGACCACTCTGCTCTTCTTTATACCAATTATTATTATCAATAAAATACGCTCTATTGACTTTCAACATTTTCCATACATTTCTTTTGATTTAAATCAAACACAGACATGGTAAAGCATAAAAAAATTGCACTTACCAGTTTTTGTTCTGTTGAAATCCTGTTAAGTGACGCCAGCTTGTCGTGGAAAATATTGAATAGTCAATGAGGAAAGAATGGATGCACCCAGGAGCCTCCAGCGGTTGATTGAAGAAGTAACATTTATTGAAGATTCTGATATATCAGGAGGAATATGAACTTTATCGTGGACAACCCATTACAGCTGCCAGAGTCCACCACATATTCCTACCTTTCCCTATGGTGCTCAGCCTTATAAACTAACACCCAGTTAAGTACAAGTATATTACCTTACATTACTCTTGAGTATCGTTACAGTCAGGGCATGCTCATACTAAGCTCTGAACTAACAGTGGCGCCTGTTGTCTTTGTTGGCCTTATCAAAGGGCCAACGCTTGTGAACTCCTCTGACCTTGGTTACCTAGTCAACTTAGAGATAACTAGCCATCTGTTTTCCTTGAGACACTGTTCTTCAAACCTGCATTCTGCAGGGACAGTTTAAGGATTTACTGCTGTAAAAAAAAGGCATTAGCCAACCCTAGGAACTCCTAAATTTAGAAAAAATCCATAACAGTTAGCACTGTCACCTCACAACAAGAAGGTACAGGTTCGATTCCGGCCCGGGAGCCTTACTGTGTTCTCTCGGGTACTCTGACTTCCTCCCACCATCCAAAAACATGCATGGGGATTAGGTTAATTGGCTAATTTAAATTGACCGTAGGTGTGAATGTGAGTGTAGTGGTTGTCTGTCTCTATGTGTCCTGTGATGAACTGGAGACTTGTCCAGAAGTGTACCCTGCCTTCCACCCTAAGACAGCTGGGATAGGCTCCAGTCCCCAAATACAGCTTACATGTTGATGTATCAGCATTAATACTCCAATAATATAATATATGATACAATATGAACTGGAGCAGGTACTTTAAAATTTGAGAAATTTTGTAGAACAGTGTTGTATTGACAGCTAACAGACCATTGGTGAAATGTGTTTTGGTAATAATAATAATAGCTGGTTAATGAGTGCTTTACTTTATGTATTTGTGTACTTACTTGATGCCGATAACTGATGGATCAGCTAGCTCAAAAGTTTTGTCTTCACTTTCTCAGGTGAAATGAGCAGCATGTCTTCTGTTAAACACTTCAGTTGTGTTCCGTTCTGTTCTAATCTGCTTTGATCTGAATTCTAATCTGCTTTGATCTGTACTGTACCTTCTATTATCATTTGCATATTCGGTTACCCGGGCAACCGCAAAGTAACTAAGTATTGTCAAAAATCAATAAGTGCATTATTACACATTAATGTATCTTAATGCATAATGCATGTATACACACACACACACACATCAGTCTAGTGTCCAGTGATCAGTCCACTTAACAACAGACAGAGAGTCTAAGCAGGTCAGTTTTTATCCAGACATGCAGTGTAAATTTGAACTCTACAGCGTGTTAAACTGTAGAAAAAGCTTGAATCTCTGCTTGCAGAGGGAATTTTCCAGAGTGGCGCCACAGACGGGTAAGTAACCTTAACATTCACATGTTGGCAACATCTTTAACAAGTTTTTTTTTTCAACTGAACATGGTTTTTATAGTTTTATTGTTGTCGGTTGAGGAGATGTTGGCAACATGTACCCTTCTGTTCGATGATATTATCGAGTCACAGTTGCTAACAGTTCTCATTGAGATAAGATGACCTATGTTAGCTAAGTATTATTTCTGAAGGCTGCTGACTGAGATAAGAATACATAGCTGGCGTCAAATAAATGCAAAGATAAAATTGTCTCTGCATGAAGGTGAATTGTGCCCGTGGAGACAGTAGGTAACGTTAACTTGTCATTATTTAGCAAGCTAGCATTATCTGTATTCCACCTTCTGTTTATGCCTGTGAAGTGATAGAATATTTGTCATAAATGGTCGAACTGTTTAGTGCAACATTGTCTGTCTTATGGTAATGTGCTGCCTGTCTTATAGCAACATTCCACCCATCCATTATCTACCGCTTATCCTCATAGTGTCGCGGGGGGCTGGAGTCCATCCCAGCTGTCTT